>JAIPRL010006329.1:0-27896 GCA_025469235.1 Pemphigus obesinymphae
TTTTAATACTTCTCATACTTTTTGACAAGTTTTATGCCGGCTGTCGACCTGACGCAACCTCAATTAGTCGACTTCTACGACAGGCATGAGGAAACTGTGGAGGTATTCTTAGCCCCCTCCACAGGGAATTACCATGCGACATTTTCATTATATGTAATTGTAAGAGTACAATAGGAAAAGCACGAGATATTTTTGTATTTCCAAAACGAAAAGCCATACTTTCTAAAACTATAGAATCTTTAGAAAATACAATTTCTAAAAAAAAATTGTGAAACTAGGTGAATTGAACGTTATCATTCAGTTAATGACATTTTAGAACTTTTTGACTCTATAGTAGAAGCTCTTGATGAAATCTGTGAATGGGACTGTGCAAAAATGGCAGACTAAGCTAATAGTCTCCGAACTACAATTTTACAACCAGAGTTCATAGTAACATTGGTCACTATTTCCAAAAGCTTTGGTCTTGGACTTCCTTTATCTAAACAATTACAAACAATCAATATTGATTTAAAGCTAACCATGGACTGAGCTCAAGATACTCTGACTGAATTGAAATATTTAAGAAAAAATGCTGACATTAAATTTAAAGTTTTTTAACTGCTACACAAATTGCTAATAAATTTAATATTATTATTGGTATGCCAAGAATACCTATCTAAAAAATAAATACATCGAGTTAATATACAAACTAGTAATTATGAAGAGTATTACTTTTTTTTTTTTATCGTGTCAGGCGCATAGTATAACAGTAATAATAATAATAATTATAATTGCATATCATAAAGTAAATTAATAGTATTATACTAAGTAAAATAATTAAGATAAAATAAAATAAAATATGAGATTTTTAATATAATAATATGGTAATATTGTTGAGTGGTTCTGAACGTTATTGATGGATTTAAATTGTTTCAGCCCATATACGGGCCACGTTAATTCCTTGGCTTGTGCCTTTTATAATGTCTTCTGGGGCGCAGGTTTGGGAGCTGGCTGTGCATGTGATGATGTGTTACATTGTCTGTTCTTCTCCACATGTGCACAAAGTGTCAGCGCTATCTAGCAGGTCCCCATTTTGTTGTATTATCTTTTGTTCGTCCTATTCCTGTCCTAAGTCTGTTTAATGTTCGCCAAACCGACCATGTTTCATTATGTCCATGTGGGAGTGACTCATTCGGCACCCAGCTGGAGGTACTGCTTATCTCATTTCTCCATCTGGTCGTCCTTTCTGCTTCAGGGTGTGTTGACGAGATGGCTTTTGTATAGTTCATAAAACTCTTCCTGGACTTGAGACAAATGAGTTGTGGGGTGATACCGTACATAGGATGTCGTGGATCTGATGTTATTTTCGTTCTTGCCCAATCTACTTGCTTATTGACGGGGGAGCAATTCCCGAAAGTATGTATAGTTGGACAACTTGTGTGTTTTTTAAGCAACCGGTTATGAGTCGGCAGGACTCGTGCAACATCGACCTTTTTAGTGTGAGATGACCTACCCCATGCTGAACTAGCATATTCTCCCACTGAAAAACATAAGGCTAGTGTCGTAGTTCTTAAAACGTTAGGATTACATCCCCATGTATAGTCACTGAGCTTCCACAATATGCCATTTCTTGTCATTATTTTATGCTTAGTGTTTTGGTAATGGTATCTATAGGTGAGAGATCGGTCTAGCGTTACTCCGAGATATTTTGGACACTGTGTGTTGGTAAGTTTCGTATCATTCCAGTAGACGTTAAGAGTACGGTTTGCACATCTATTTCTTAGGTGAAAAGCACAGACTTGTGTTTTACTTGGGTTGGGTTTTAGATAGTTGCGTTTGTAATATTTTTCAAGAACGTCAAGGGTAGCCGATAATTTTTCCTCTACATTTTCAAACGGTTCGTGTTGTACTACGATTGCTGTATCATCTGCTTAAATATAATGTTTTACGTCGATATCCGTGGATATCGTCTGATCGTTGGTATATATGTTAAACATAGTAGGAGCTAGCACGCTACCCTGAGGGAGACCGTTTCTGGAGGTTCTCTACTTACTATTCTTGCCTTGATGATTTACGAAAAATCTTCTGTTACTTAAAAGGGATTCGAAAACTCTTACAAACTCGTAATCCAGGGTAGTATCATATAGTTACTTTAGCATTAGTCTGTGGTTTACCGTGTCGTATGCTGCCGTTAGATCTACGAGCGCCACGCCTGTGACTTTCTTGTTTTCAAAACCATTCTCGATTGTTTGGGTCAAATTGAGTATCTGTCCTGTACATGATTTTCCTGGGCTTAACCAGCTTGTTCTTTAATTAGTGTACTGTCCACGAAGGGGGCTAGGCGGTTAAGCAGCATTCTCAAGAGTATTACTGTGTCTCGGTTTTCATTCCATACTTGGACTCTTTTATTTCTATAAATTCTTATATATATTCTTATATTCTTTAAAATCTAGATTTCTTGATCATAGAGAAATTTTATCAAGTTTTTATTCTCTTTTTGACGAAAATTCAACAAAAGAAGAATTAAAAAAATTAGCTGACATTTACGAAGAAGATTTGGATTGTCATAGTTCAGTACTAGAAGAATTCAAATTATGGCAAAGGAAAATTAAAACCATGGAAAATAAACCAAAAAATTCTCTTGAAGCGTTAGCTATGTGTAATAAGGACATATATAAATTGATTTAAATTTTGGGTACACTTCCTGTATCTTCAGCAACAAATGAACGGACATTTTCAATATTGAAAAGAATTAAGACATACTTGCGAAACACAATTTCTGAGGTAAATAAATTGATTTAAAGTGTATAATTTATTACTAAATAATAATTTACTTTATTAACTAGTTAAGTACATATATTATTATTTTGTTTTAGAAATGACTTAATGGATTGGCCATGTTAAATATACATAAAGACGAAGACATTAATGTTGAAGAAGTTATTGATGATTTGGCAAAAAGTAAAAGACGAGTTTATTTTATTTTATAAATATGTCTAGTATACTAAGTTCGTGTAGTAAAAATGTCGTTATATTATTATTATATTTTATTTATTTATTTTCACTTTTATTTTTCTTAAATAATTTTATTAGTTTAAAATGTTTTATGTAAATACATTTAAAATATTGTGATATACGACATTGAAAATATTATATAATTTGAGATTTGAATACACTTTTATATTTAAATAACTTGAACATTATTTTGAGATTTATTTTTTACTTTATAAGTGTTAAATTTTGTGTTCAATATTTCAGTACAATTTATTTATTAAGCAGGTATATTTAATATAAACCACTGGACCCCCCCCCTCCCAGAACAATAATGAAAATATACCACTGACTATATTGAATTATAATTTGATATTTATTGTGTTGATAGAAAATTACGCCATTGAACAATATAGTATTAAATATTATTTGTGAATAAGTTAGTTTATATTATTATTTACGTTATATTATATCACATGCAGATATATTACGGGGATGATAAAATATACATATATTGTTGGAATGAAGTTTCAATTTTTATTTCAAGTAGCTAGTAGTAGATACAAAAAAAAAAAAAAGAGTAGGTCATCAATGTGGAGCAAGTCAGTGGTCAAAGTATGAACATTTTTGTGTAATTATACGGTATAATGATACATTTTTGTTCAAAATTTAAAGACTCTATGATGATTATTTGAAAAATTACGGAGATATAACTATATTTTATATATATATATGTTGACAGAGGTACGTAATATATAAAATCTCGTATAAAGTTTTAAAATGGTTATAAAATAAATTCTTGATATCCGATTTTCAAATTTTTTCTAATAACTAAAGTAAAATATGTCTGACATTGTATTAAATTTTCAGGTCTTAAAACCGAAAATTAACCTTTTTGTGAATTATTTATATCAAAATCTAAAAGTAGCTATAGATAGCCTAAAATCAAAATAAAAAGTTTGAACATTATTTTATAGTTGTATAGTACAATTATACATTTCTTTTCAAAATTTCAAGACACTACGATGATTGTTTTCGAAATTACGGAGAAATTATTGTTCGCGGTATAGACATAATTTCATTTTTAGTTTTTTTGTCATTTTTCGGTAGTTTTTCCTGTCGCATCAAAAAACTATTGGAAAAATCGAAAAATAACTTCCTCAATTAGCAAATAAGATGTAATTTACTATCAAAAAAGGTGCTATTCATAAAAATTGGAGTACTCCTTTTGGTAGAAATTTCGTTTACAGAATTTTTTTTATTCAAATATGAAAAAGAAACATTGTAACATTGTAAAACCACTAAATTCGCTCTGCTGGAAATCTAAAATAATAAAGTAACAGCTATCAACTCATAAACATTCGAAAATCGGTTTGACGTGTCTCAATATTTATTTTTTAATATATTGTTGCCTATACTTCTTCTTCTTCTTCTTCTTCTTCTTCTCCTTCGCCTTCTCTCCCAACTATTTGTTGCCTATACAATACTCCTTAATATTAAATCGTCTGCAACCCCGTTAAAACGAGAAAGTAGACAATTTAGTTGGTTACAATACTTATTAAAAGCCTTAAAATAGTATGAATACGCAACCAAATGTACATATAAGAATAACAAGAATATTGTGATAATATATATTCATTATCAACGATTTAAATTATGAAAACCCAATTTATTTAAACTTGCACAGATTAATTTTAGTTCATTATTGAGAAATAATTATTATAATGGTATTTTTCTGCAATAATCTACATAATATATTCGTTGTTGTACAATTAAATTTACAATACAATACTTCGCAGTTCACTTCCTAAAGCAGTTGTATAATTTTCAATATATTTAAGACTATTTAGATAGGCACCTAATTTCTATTTTAAGATGGCTACCGAAGATACACTAAAGGCTCTAAATAATGCATTTAAACAGAAAGTAATAGCTTATCACAAAATTTTGCAGAAGGATATATGTTTTAAAGCAGTTTGTAACATATTTAGAAAGAAATGTATACCAGATTATATTTCAAGTAGATAGGTATGTGTTTTTTTATTTAATGATATTTGGATAACAAATTAGTACCTACCTAACTAATAAATCATTGTTTCTTTTGCGAATTGGTATAAAAATTATATTTTTAAATTGTTTTCTTGCATATGATATGTCAAACATTATTTGTTTATTTGGTTGTAATAAACACACAAAACATTCCCTTTTTTCCATTCCAAAAGAGAAAGATCTTAAGGATAAATGGCAATCATTAAATCTTAATTTAAATAATAATGATATTATTTGAGAAAAATATTTTTATCCTAGTGAGATAAAAAGGACCAACAATATGGTTGATACATTTGGAAATGTAGTATGCTCTTTAAGTTGCAGCTTAGGTCAACGGTTCTCAAACTATAGTACACGTATCACTATATAGTGGTAATCGCTCAAAAAGTCCGAGGACAAAAAATCCGATTTTAAATAATTAGTCAAAAGTCTGGACACAAGTTTTAATATATATATATATATAATATTAACATTTAACGCTTCGAATTCATAGTAAAAATTATATTTGTTTTATTTTAATAAATAGGTACTAGAAAAACTAATTTCCCTTTACTTACCTTTAATACTTTCATATTTTAGTAAAAAAAATTGTCATGTACAATTTTATAAAAATTCTACATGTTTAGCATGTACAATTACCTTAATAATTGAAAAAAATACGAAAATTTGGCTAATATGTTATTCCAGGTTATGGTATGTATTAAGTATCAAAATATATGAAAAAAAGTTTTTAATTAAATTAAAAAATAAAGACATTTAAACGATGAAAATCTAGTTACATATTATTATCACACCAAAATAAATGAAAATGATAAAATAAAGTGAATAAAAACATTAAAATATAAATTTAAAAAATCAATAAAAAAAATTAACTATAGGTACAATATATTTTTTTATTATATAAGTAAAATTAAAATAAAAAAAATAATTACAATTAATTTCAATTAAATTTTTAAGATAATAATAAAAAATATATAAGTATCTAGTATGTTTTAGCTGATTCTGGCACATAGGCCATCCAGTGTAATGGAGGATTATGCATTGTAAATCCTCCATTCCACACATAGATATGCCGCCGCATTCATTACGCAACATAACACATATCGTTCACCCCTCCCTCTTTGACCAAATAAAATCTATAGCCCCCTCTTATTCTGGTAACCCCTCTAACACCCCACCTTTTTTCATGTATATTTTTATTTTTTTTCATTGCTAAAACCTATATTATTACATATATTAATTATCAACACATTAATTTAATTTATATAACCACCCTTTCACACTCCCACATACAATACATACACCTGGAATTGACGAGCACCCCGAGCTCCCCCCCTTTCTCCCTAATATATAAGGGGAAACATTGAATTTAGTTAAAATGGTTAAAATGTACCAGGGTCGCATTAATCCCGGATGGTCTTTTTTCACCGCCCCGCCGGATTTGTTGGAGGGCCGCCACCCAGACGTATATGATTTAACAATATTATTATTTTCTTTCATACAACCAGCGTTTTCGGTGTCGACACGAGCCGGGTAATCCTTTATGTGTATTATTTTTTTTTGTTCATAATAGTAGGAAGTATGACCACCTCTCCTTCATGTGAAATTCATATCGATAATTGAATTTTAGTTCCATTAAACAAAATTAATAGAGATATAAGAAGAGACATAGTTCTAGAAAATTCAAAACATAGTTTAATATCCACATTAATTGAAAGTTTAAGTCTTGTAATTCCTCAGAAAATCTCTAATATAAAGATCATTAAGGATCTAAATTCCTTGGCACAAAAAGCAAATGTAGTAAGTAAACTTGAAAATGTATCCTCAGAGCCTCTATTTTTATTTAGAATAGACGTCCATATTACAATAATATATGTAATAATAATCATGTTTTTATTAGTTGTTAGTGTACTAGCTATTAAGTTTAGACATAAAATCATCAAGATGTAAAGTCCTGAAGTAGCTGATAATCAATTAAATATAAGTCAAGAAAATCCTTAATTTGTATAAAAGAAAAATTTAACCCTTAAGTTTACATTAGATTTAAGTATTGGCTTAAATATTTCAGACACTTTGTGGCGGTATTGAAACTGGTGTACCCGTAGTTAGGGAATATTATGTTACTAACAAATGAAGTCCCAGGGACTGCTCCAGTTTAACGCTGGGAGTATGTTGTATACGGGATATATTATATAGTGTATAGTATATAGATATATGTGTGATACGACTTATCGCGATACATATTGTACTATATGTGAACTCAGGGTTTAGCAAGTAGGCCGCGCGTGTGATCCATACGGTTCACACGATGGTCGACGTGTCTACAAGGATAGAATATGCTTGGGTCAGCACATTCCAAAGGCCTCGGACGACGGCTTCCACGGGCCTCGTCCGACGGTCGTGAGTCGATTTAGAATCAGAGTACAGTAATCACGTAAGTCTTAAGGAGATTGGAAGCTTCGATTGTCTGTTTCTCTCTATCACACACGTAACATAGCAATTTAGACTATTTCTATTTCCAACTTACTGATGGATCTAATGATGCAATAAGGATTCTGAAAACTGATCTGAATTCGTCGTCAAATCTACTTTAAAACGACTTTCCTACTTTTTTAATTTTTTGCCTTTGATTTTCACAAGTTTTAAATGTCCAAATATATTAAGTTAATTTTAGGAAGACTTAGGGAGACAAAATCAAAAAATGTGGGTAAATCTTTCTAAAGAAGACATCACGACGAATTCAGATCAGTTTTCAGAATTCTATCGCATCACTAGATCCATCGGTACGTTGAAAATAGAAATGGTCTAAATTGCTATGTTACGTGTGATAGAGAGAAACAGACAATCGCCGCTTCCAATCCCCTTACAGAACCTCTATTTTATTATTTGTCAAGTTGAATTATCGTATAATATATAATTCCAAATATCCATCTTTTTGTACGCATAGCTAGTGTGTAAATGTATTGTTAAATCATTCGTAATTAATCGTAGTTCAGTGTCTAATAAATAACTATAATATATATAATTGAGTGCGTATTCTATCATTTCTCCATATAACACCAAAGTTGATGACTATATGGCGTGGTACCACTTTTTCAGTACCTACAAAATATCATCAGGGCATTAAAAATATAATATAATAGTTTACAGTTTTACTTTTACGATTTATATACGAAAAACAAAATGGGTCCAGAACACTTCGCCGCGGATCTATTCGCCGCAAACCTTTTCGCCACCAGACCGATTCGATGTTAAATTGTCTGCGTTTAGGGAGTGCCACCGCATACCTTGCACACCCCCTGGCTCCGCCTATGGTTTATATGTTTATATGTATATGTATAAATGTCTATGGATGAAAACAACTATCTAATTGTTTACGTTTATAAATCAAAACTTATGTATACTATAACATTTTTGTCGTACAGTTATTTAATTTTTTTAATAGTTTTATATAAATACTTCTCTCTAATTGAGTAAAATTGAATTGCGATAAATGAATCTAAGATAACTATATAATATTAAATTATACTTAAATATTTAATAATATTTATATTATATAACTATTATAGATAGGTAGTTAAATAACTGATTTATTTATTTTGTTTATATAGTTTCAAAAAAAAGAATTCCAATCGAGTTATAGGAAAATTAATCAAATGTCCCATATATATATATACTTAAAATATTTCCATCACTCATCTTATACTGCGACTAACACTGGATTGACCTATTGAAAATTAACAATCGTGGCCTATACCTCGTTGATATGAGCCACAATCAAAATATTGAGTTGTTGTTAAAACCTTTAAATAAAAAATTAAAATTAAAATACAAGAATATTACTATTTAAACTAATATTATATAATAATAGGTACTTTATATTTTATTCACTTACCTGTACTTCCATAATAAGACCATTATTTCGAAATTTAGATAAAAATTGTCTCAAATTTTCAATAATATTAAAATTTATATTTTTTGTAATTGATACAATTTTTAAAACTTAAAATCACTCAAGTCAAATACGTTAAATTTATTCCTTAAAATACGTTTATGTTAACTAAAATTTTCATTGGCTAATATTCTGTCCAATTCTTGTACCATTAAAAATTGACTAAAAAAAGCCATAGCTTAGACTATTTATTAATATTAATTATTTAATTAAAAGCCAAAAATAATTTTTAATAAAATTTAAACTGTTTGTTAAAAATTACTTTCACAATTACAACATAATATGATAAATTAATTAATAATTTTTATCAACTAAATAATTTTTGGCGTCCTTCTTTAATAGCCAAATGATTATTTACTTTCAGTCGGACTAAAACATTATTTTAAGGCATTGAGTATAGAGATTCGCTAATTTTGTGTACCTAATGACTTAATCTGCGACTGAATTACAAGTTTCAGACATAAGGGCCACTGAATGTTTGACCGAAAACGTTAGAGATCCAAAGAATAACTATCGAGAAAAATGACAAAAAAGAAAATCAAAAGCAGTGAAAAATTATTCAAGGCAAGTGAAATTGAACGATTGA
Organism: Pemphigus obesinymphae; assembly: GCA_025469235.1. NCBI lineage: Eukaryota > Metazoa > Arthropoda > Insecta > Hemiptera > Aphididae > Pemphigus > Pemphigus obesinymphae. The sequence continues at coordinate 9,558 of JAIPRL010006329.1, forward strand.
GTTATGAGTGGCAGTACAAAAGTTTAAAGGGAATTAAATTGATTATGATCTAGTTAAACAGTATAAAATATCGAATTTATTACAATATTCTAATAATTATTTGTTTAATGATGTAAAATATTACCAAAAAATAAGTGAAATTCAATAAAATTTATTCTGTGGACTGTGATATTACTCTCGAGCAGTAAGTAATAACAATATGCAGTGGGTGTGTATTAGAGTGATGGGTACAAAAGTGTCACGCTTTATGGTAACAATTTTTGTACACAGCAAAATAAAAGCTGGTTAAAAGAAACTGCAATTGACGCATTGATATTGACTTTTGTCGCTAAAAATATTGGTTAGGTATACATACTCCTTTTAAAGTAAGCAATCCAAGTAGGTCATGTAGGTATCTTTATTCTATGGTCATCTTACTACCTACAAGTAAAACGGTTTGTACGGCCAAGTTCGATTGACAAAGTAAAGTGTTGTTTATGCCAATAAATTTTAAAAGTAATCACTAGATTTTACAGTGGCCCATGCATTATACTTAGAATCACTTGGTCTTAAATCCTATGATGTGTACTTACTTCATTTGAAGAGAATGTTGTTTTCAACGTGTGATAATGTTAAATCACACAGTTTGTTGCTTAAAATCTTAGAAATTGAGTACCTACCAATCCATTACAGAATGTCGGAGATACCTAACTGTGGGGTATTTGTGTTCTATTATTGTAGTGTATACTGTCCAATATTTACAGAACAATTTTTCAAAAAAATTTATCCTACTACCTTCAGGAGTACATTACATAATCGATGTTTGATATATTCGGACAATATGGTTATTGATTGAACAATGTATTATGTATGTGCAACCAGTAGGATAAAACAATATATAGGTACTTAAATTAAGTGTATTATGTGTATTAATGTAGGTATATAGGTACTAACGTATTATAGGTACTTATAAATACAATTAAATATTCTGAATTAATATAAGTTGAAACATTACATGAGCAATTGATTCAAAATTGTAACAACACTAACAAATGCAAATTATAGTAGATTTGATCCAGCAGAGCAATAACTATAATTTGAATTGAAATCGAGGTTAAATTGAATTTCATCAATTGATAATTTAATTCACATCTATTTATATGTATGTTCTAGCAAATTTGAATAAAAATCCTAGAACTCTTATAACTCATTTTTGTAGTTCTGACTATTTTATAAGACTGTTAGTTCTAAATTCTCAAGTATGTGCATTTAGAACTTCAATGTGCAGTAGGATACTAGAATATGTATAATGAACCACAAAAACATACAAACTGTATAGAGAACCTACAGTTTATATATTCCTAACAAACTGTTTAAAACCGTTTAAACACCGACTGATACATTTGTAATTTTAAAAAGCTTCGGATAAAATTTGTGTGCCCATCAAAAAACTGAAAACTAAGTTCAAAATGTCACTGCCGGATCAAACCAATAAAATAATTTATATATAAATAATGTATATTATAACATAAGTAGTACGTTAATAGACTATTAACATTGTATAGATTATGTTAGATGTAAAATAAATTGTATTAGGTATTGAGCACAGAATAAAATAATTATTCTTTGTATTATAGTCACATAATATTCTGTGTTATAAGTACTTATATCTACTTATACCTTATCACAGAATAAAAGAAGCCATATAATATGTTACATTCGATTATGTTTACAATAAACACTTGGTGTACTTGCATAAATATTATCAAGTATAATTCTTATTATTTCATTAGTAATTGATTTATAATAATAAGAATAAATTCACATTATAATATATTCAAATAAACTACTTTGGCGGCATTATATTAAATATTTTATGATAATAACACTAACAGATAAAAAGGATATAATTTAAAACATTTAGTGATAAAAATGATATATTAGTAACACTTTTACTGATAAAATGGATATAATAGTACAGAACATACAGAAGAGAAACTGTAAAATATTTAAATGGTGCGGAAAATAATTCGACGGTATTATGAAAAATACAGAAAGTAAAATTTCGGAACGTCAAATAACGGAATGTAATTGTACGGACCGTAATTTCACGGAACGTAAAAATTTGGAACCTAAATATGAGGAAAAAAATTGTTTCCGATTATAGTATGACGGAATATAATTGTGCGGAACGTAAAAGTGCGTACCATAATATCGCTGAACGTAAAATGACGGAATTTAAAATATCAGAAACCAATGGTTCTGAACATTCGTTTGATCTATTTTGTTTTATTGTTAAGAAGCTGTATTTTAAATTGTCTATACGGAACTCCATACGAACGATATTATGATATAATAATAATATAGGGTGCTCAACTCGAATTATTAAAGTCAACTATAGTAAATTAAGTATCGTTTAAGAGATCAGAGTTAACTCTATGACCACCGTTCGAAAAAGCGGAGCAGCCCACTTGCGCCCAATATAATACGGCCCCAATTGTAATTCCCCATCCCCCCACAGGGACGCAGTCTTGTAAAGTATTAAAATACAAGTATTTGGATACTAGTATTTAAATACTTTAAAGAAATCCGTTTTATAAATTGTTCACAAAAATTTTAAATAATATTGTTTGTCGTAAGACGATATTGTCAGTGAAATTATAATTCTCAATAAATACACGTTTGGTGGTATATAGGTACTTCTAAGAATTGCATATTTGTTTAATTGAAAAGTACACAGTTAAATTTATATTGGAAAATAAGTAATAATGAGTAATAATAGGTATATAGATAATATTCCTATATAGTGTCATCAAATATAATGAGATATTGTACAGGTCATTTATATTATTATCATTTATCCAAGGCCGTATCTGGGGGGAGATCCATGATCAGACCGCCATCCCCGAAATTCTTTTCAATATTATATGAGACATTTAATTTTTATTATATAAAAAAAAATATCACACTTTTGGCATAAATATTAATTATATGCTAAAATATATTATGGGCCCCCCTCCCCAACCAGAAAAAAATAAGGAAGTGCATTTATCGTTTATATTTTTATTCTGTTTACCTAGTAATATAATATAATATAATACAAGTCTTATCGATCTTCTACACGTCGTTTATATACGAGGACTACGACACTGCCAATGTTTCTGTGTAAAGTAAATGAGTGACCTTGAATGTTGAAAAAAACAGAGAAGTTGTAAGAATAAAATATATAATATATTGTGAAATATCACAATATCGTGACTCGCCGAACGCCTTATCACACTCTGTCGAGCGGTCCAAACTTTGTAAACTTTAAATTACTATAATTTCTATAGAGTATAGGTACTATGTGCAACAGAAAAAAATCGTGCAAAATCTCAAACTTTAAATGGAAGACCAGCAAAAGTTTGAATCAATAAAGTCTAGAATCGATTATATTTGAATAATCAAATCTTGCAAATGCATTTGTTTGAATCTCTTTTCATTTATTGATTCGACATTTATATATGGACTGGATACATATATACCGTACGTTGAGTCCAGGAAGGAGACTGCCTTTTTGTCCCGCACAAGTCTGCCCGGTAGGTCTTGTTAAGGCGCCGGAAAGGCAGTGAATGGTATGGTTCGACATGTGCCCCGGTCTTTTATACCCATCGTGAGGCGGCAATGGCATACCATCACGCGATTGATAAAGCCGTGGCGTCTGCGGCGACCGATGTACAAAGCATTTATTAAGGGCACAGAAATAAAATTGATGATTACAATAAATATTATTAATGAGTTTGATAATTTCAAGTACCTAGTACAGATATGAAATAATTATTAATTAATGAGGGGAAAAAAATTAATGTGTTTGTAAGATTTCGTGTACACGTAGAAACAAATATATTTATGGCTTCTATAAATATAAAAATGTTATAGACAATAATTAATAATAATGTAATTTTGAATTAATAAATAATAGCTTAGTTACATTTTTACTATTGTTACGAATATACATTACACATTACATTAATGAATGTTTAAAACACACAGTGTACAATAAGTCTGATTTTGAGTCTTGGTGTTCACAACCTGTCAATGGCATATGGGTAACAGTTATTATATGTAAATTACCTGATTTCTATAGGAATTGTATTATTACTTACTGAATTGGGTACGAAATCTGGAATAATTATAATAAGATATAGATAAATGTATATAAAATAATATAATACATTAAATTACAATATATATTTAAGAACATATTTACAAAAATAATACATACTTTTACAAACAATAATAATAATTGATGAGATAGTGAATATCCTAGAAAACATAAAAAAAACTCTCTAGAGTCTAGACAACTGTCTTAACATAAACAAAATGTCTATAAACTAAATTATGTCGGACATCTTTCTTAATTTCAACATTAATAAAAAATAATACTAATATAATAATAATAAAAAAGTTACTTGAAACTATGTACATATACACAAAGTTATAATCGTCATAAACATATATACAATAAATTGTATGTGTCAGGTATTTAAAATTGTTAAAGTTTTACAATATTTTCAAAGATAAAATTTTATTGGTTTACATGAATCAAATATATAGAAAAAATGAACCAGTAAAATATGCTTTAATCCTTAGGATCAAAGACTTGGAGTCTAAACTATCAACTGATAATGCCTCAAACCTTGTTGATGATGACGCAAAAGAATCTGAAAAATAAAATAGGTATATAATTTTAAAAAAATAATGAATTTTAACTTAACTATAAAATAATATATACTGCCAGGACTATAGAAAACTGCATCGCAGAATTTAAAATATAGTACTACAGAATAGTAATAAAAAATCTCATGGACATGGAGAACGAAAAAATCAGAAATGCTACAACTAATGAAAACGACGGGACTTATACTGATAAACATATGTAACATGTGTTATAAAAATATTGGCATACAAAGTTTTTCGTAATATTTTTATTAGTGGTAAGATATAGTATCGACTTGTTATTTATTTTAAAATGTACCACCTAGGTCAATTTTAAATTCTGTCTTCTTTTAAAACTGTCCTCTATCGTTTTCTTATTATAAAAAGGCCATTCTGGTGATCTAGATCATAGATATCTATCTCTACTACTATCCCTACTATATCTGTCATTATAATTAGAATCACTTCTTCTGTTATAAATATTGTCTCATTAATATTTGTTGATATTAAACAAGACATCCTGTAGAATTAGTATAGTTCAAATAACATACACTATAGATTATAACGGTAATATTAAAAGTTTAAAACGGCTCATTTCAGGGCAACCAAAATCAATTTCATAAGTCCCGTAAGAAGACAACAGGAATATATAAAATATAAAATAAGAGAAATATATAAGATATAAAAAAAAATATGTCGCCCTAAACATTTTGAATAATCGTTCCTGTGTCATTACCAGGTCGTGTTCACGCGTTTCCGTATATATATATATATATATATATATATATTACGTCGTCCCACGGTTATACATGCGATTTATTAGTAACATACCAACCTGATTAAAAAATAAATAAATAAAGGCACAAGGTATGTCAATAATAATATTGTATGTGATACACTCTATGTCGTTATTGATTACAAAAATAAAGCCATAAGGTATATCAATAATAATATTGTATGTAATACACTCTATGTCTTTATTTTTAATCAGATTGCTGGTTGGTATAATATACTACGTGTTAAATAAAAATATACTATATTATTGTATGTATAACCGGATTGGACGTATTACGAAAAAAAAAAAATGTGACAAATCCGCATCGAGTTGTTATTTATAAACCTCAATTACATTACATCATAGAAAAATCGTGATTGGGGTTGATTTTCATGGGGAATCCCAAATCGATTTGAGTTATAAATAGCCATAATACCTAATTAACGCCCGGGGTTTTGTTATTTTGACTTTGTCGTAAAATCACACCGTATTCACTTGCACATGACTCATGGGTTCTACAAGTTCTGAAAAGGACTGCTTTAAAGGGGTTCGTGGAATGATGAGTAGTAGTAATCCCTCGCGTCTACTTCTTCTTGGGTACGGTCTTTTTCACCGGTGTCTTTTTGAACGCGGCCTTTGGTGGTTTCACCTTGATAGCCGGTGCGTTCTTTGCTTTGGCCGGAGACTTTGCCGGTTTCGGGGCTTTCGGCTTGGGAGCAACTGCTTTCTTGGCCTTCTTGGCTGCGGGTTCGGCGGCCTTTGGCTTCTTCGGTGCCTTCCTCTTCTTGGGCGTGCCGGCGAATTTGGCCGTGGTTGGTTTTTTGCTGCCGGTTTCTTGGCGGTCTTGGTCTTCTTCACAGCTGGTTTCTTCACTTCGGCTGCCAATTTGAAGTGTCCGGAGGCGCCGGTACCCTTGACCTCACCAACAGTCCTTTGTCTACGGCTGCCTTCAGAAATTTTCTGATGAACGGGGCCAACTTGGTGGAGTTGACTTTGTAGTTGGCTGCCAAGTACTTCTTAATTGCCGGCAACGAGGATCCTTTCTTCTCCTTGAGTTCTTTGATCGCGGCTGTCACCATAACGGCCGTAGTCGGGTGAGTGGCCGCCGCCTTCTTGGCTTTCGGAACCGCTACCTTCTTCTTGACCGTCGATTTGGGAACGACCGGTGCTGCGGGTGACGCTACTTCTGTGGTTTCGGTCATGGTGGAAAATTCGTAGTCCGTTAATATGCCTCGAATGAAAATGTCAAAACTGGGTAGGCCCGAAACGCCATGCTTTGTAGAATAGTTCTCTGCTCCAAGCTATTGCTTTTTTCAAGGATGGGATATTGATTCATGAGCTTTTTGGAATTTTGTCGAAGAGTGACGAGTTAGAACAGAATTGGAAGTGACCTAAATCTTTGAATGGCTCGAGGGCGAGTGCTGATTCCTAATATGTGAGGGTGGTGTGAAAAGAGTATGCGCTGTTTCACGGCTTCGCGCATGTGTTCGAATGTGTCCTGGATTGAATCTATTTTAGTAGTGTTTCTAATTATTTGGTTGCACAACCACCGCAGTGTTTTAATGTAAGGTTGGTAAGTTCGTCATAACCCGGAGCTCTACTGTTCGGGAGTTTCCTGATGATGTCCTGCACCTGTCCCTGTAAAAAAACAATTTGTGAACTGTGTGGGATTGATGATTGACTAGCTAGGGTGACCTGAACTAAGTCTTCAAAAGGGATTGACCCAGGGGAGTGCGAAATTGGGATTCCATAATATTTGCGGAGAGCTCTGCTTTGAGCTGGTCATCGAATACTAGGTTTTCGGAAGAATTTTTGAGTTTGTGGACTGAAGGGGGCTTTCGCAGAAGAGAGCGGTTGAGTTTGTAAAAACGTTGCATACCTACGTCTTGGTCCGTAAAATTACCAAGGGAATTTTGCCATTGGGAATTCCTATGCTCGAACATGAGTGTTTTTACACGAGAAGTCTGACGGTTGAGAGCAGTTTAAACGATGGGATCCCTATATCTTTGCCATTGTGAGCGAAGGTGTTTTTTGAAATTTATTTCAACTAAAATTCGTCTTGGGAGAGAATTTTTGACATCAGAGGAGGGGGTTTGAGTGAGTGCATTTTTCGATGTTAGAGGCGAAGATATTTGTTAGATTGTTGATTTCTGAGTCTACAAGAGAGGTTGAAGAATACCTAGGAGAAATGTAAGAAAATTTGTTCATAAGGCATTCGAACAGGGCCCGGTCCGTGAAATGAGTCGACTTGGGCGGGAGGGATTGAGAAATATGACAGAGATGCCCGAAAGATGCTAGATGCTATGGATGGGCGTCCTCTGGTCTATGTAGAGTACCAGACTACTGCCTTTTGACTCTGATTGGTGTTTGAATTGTATTGTGATGGTGGGTTTAGTTATTGTAAGGGATTATGCGAGTCTGCTGAGGTTCGGGAATTTGGACAAAGACAGTTTGTATGTCAAGACTTATGTTTGGTGGATCTCATCGTCGTAGAGTGTATTCAATTTGTCCGAGTCCCAAGGGTTTTGGTTGTTGGTCAAGTAATGTGCACCTGTCATTGTACAAAGAGCGACACTTTGAACAACTTCGAGCTTAGACCAGTTTGTTTTCCTTATTTTTTGTCTCCATGTGGGTACAGCATAGAGTATAATTGGTTTAATATATATTTTAAAACGGAAATTTTTGTAGCCAGTGGAAGTGAACTATTTTGGCAGAAGATGGGATATATGGCTGCACTAGCGCATCGTGTTTTTTGAACAGTGTAGTTAATAAGTCGATTCGTATTTAGTTTCTGGTCTAATATGATGCCTAGGTCCTTGACGTGGGTCGACTAATCTATGGGCTGCCCTTGGAGTAGAAGTTTTGTGTTTTGGTTGGTTCCAGTAAGGCCGAAAATAATTGGCACTGTCTTTGACACATTAACTTTTATCCTCCACTTAGTTATCCAATCGGAAGCTAGGTTTAATTGTCTTTGGAGCCTGGCGACTGCATATTTATAGTTTTTATTGTGTGCATAAAACATTGTATCGTCTGAAAACAAGGCGACCTTAGTTTGTGGGGATGTAGGTAGGTCGTTGATGTAGAGGACGTGTAGGAGGCGTGACAAGCAAGAACCTTGGGTTACACCTGCCTCTATGTTCCTTCGTAGTGAGATGGAATTGGAAATCTTAATCTGGAAGGTACGGTCGAGTAAGAATGACTTGATTATTTTGACGAGGGAGGGTGGAACGCCGGTTTGTATTAGTTTGTAGAGTAGTACCTAGTGCCATACTCTATCAAAAGCTTTCTCTATGTCGAGAAATATGGCTGCTGATTTGTCTTCGTTTGAGTTATTTAATGTAAGATCGTCGATTAGGGTGATTAGTTGAGTAGTTGTGAAATGGGTTGAGCGGAAAGCGTGTTGTTCATGCCTGGGTGAAATGTGTCTTTTTAGTTGATTTTTCAATAATGTATTTGAGATTAAATTAAAAAAAAAAATTCCTTTGAGATTAAGTATAGTTGTATGGAATTAATATTTATTAGGCATAAATAAAATGAGGGCGAAAAACAACATTATGATATGGATACTGCTCATTACGTACACGGATAATTAGGCGTGTACAATATTTATAATTTTTGTACGCCGTTGGCAAATAACATTTTACCCAAACAATAGTTATGACTAGTTTAAATATTTAATTTCTATTTTTTATCGAGTAAAATTATGTTAAAGGTGGAAAAAGCAGATACATTTATGTTTTTAACGAAGTCATCCACTTGCCTAGGATCTAGTAGGACCTGTTTTTTTGTATCTTTATGTATGTATTACTATTATAAATAATAAAACCAGATACCTCACCTATAGAGTTCAGTATCCATTTACGCATTACATTTTTTTGCATCACTTAATTCAAATAAACCTTCTTTATGCCGTACCGCTACTACCGATACTTAAACAAACTTACATCGGTACGCACAGCCAAATTTTGAAATTTTTTTACGTGCTGTATAATTATTTTATTATTTATGTAGTTTTATTATAGACTTTTTTTTAAACTTCCTAACAAAAAAAAAAATTTATACCTATTACATACCAATTTAAATGACATTAAATTTTAATTATTTTATATTTATTCGTTGATAAGTAATACGAGTTTGCGTTTTATGCAATATCATGGCCGTCTAGTTCAGAAAATATATAGTAGTGCTTATAGTCTGCCATTTTGTCACATTTTCACTTCGTTTTTTTTTTTTTAGCTTAGCAAGGTAGACGGATCTTTTTGATGACAGTGACTTAAAAGATTCACTGATAATATTTATAAATATAAAATGAACGTAAATCTTTTTTGAATTTTTTTTCTCAATTTTAAATTTTCATATTTTCAAGTTATAATAATAATAATTTTAGATTTTACGGCCTTATAATATAAAATTATCATGTTTTACCCTTACTGTATTAAAAAAATATCGAAAATCGTTATTTAAAATAGTTAATTTAATTATAGCTATTTTAAAGTATTTTACATTTATTTTATTGATGTTAAATTACGATCAAATGAACGTTCACAATAAATTTTAGCAATAATATTGGAATTTGTATCAAACATGATTTTTATAGAGACTTAGTTCACATAAAATATATGTTTTAGTTGGTACCTACTATATTAACATGATACAATTGTTAAATTTTCGAAATTTTATTGAGTTATAAGTTAGCGCTGTAAATTTTTACTAGGAATAACAACTAATTGTATTATTAGTTATAATTTAATATCTTTAATTACATTTTATTAAAAAGTTTTATTTTAAATTTGATAAGTATACCTTAGAAAATTATATTTCACCATAGATATTAAAGGTTTTTTTCAATCATGTTATTACCTAACATTAACATAATGAATATAATATTAAAATAGATACTGATAAAAGATAGTTGTAGATAAAATAAATAAATAAGTTAATTTGATCGATGAGTCGTTCACTCACAACAGTGCTGACAGAAAAAACTACTATAACGCATAATCATTCATAACATGGATCAATAAAGTGTTGAATTTTTGTTTTTAAATCCGAAATTAATTATCTTTTGCAAATAAATCGTTTGTAAGGATTATCTTCCATTAACCTATATTTCATACAATATTTTATACAATCTCATCTTTTATTGTAATAAGCATTAAATAATCGATTACACTAAATTTCTTGTAGTCCATGATTCGAATTCCAGACACACAATATTGGCCATGTATGAATTCACAAACATAATTTTAATACATTAACCATTTCCCATTCACTGATATATATTTCTACGTAAAATATAATATTTACACATTAATGTTATTTATAGATAAACAATAAAACTAAATTTAAATTTCACAGATTATATTAGGTATTCACAAGTAATAAATAAAGTTACTACAAGTCTCAGTACAGTGATCGATGAGGGTAAGAATATAATTTATTTATTTCATTATAAATAACCTACATATGTGTATAGGTATATTTATGTTAATAATATTAACATAAAAAAGATTTCATTTGAAGTTTTGAAGAGGGGCATAAGTCTTCTACCCTGTCATCACTTAAATTGGGTTTCCCTCAACATATTTTCCACATTTTTAAATTCAATGATTCGCTCAAAGTTTGAAAAAAATAATTATTTATTTTCAAAATTCTATAATTATAATATTATCAAAACTTTTGACTGATGATATGGAATGGTATCAAGGGAAATCTGTTAATTTTTTTTTTTTTGTGGTTTACACATTATTAGTGATGGCTGATAAAAGAATAGCGAGATACCATCATAATTTTTCAAACAAATTTAAAATAAATAGCCAAGAATTATTAAAATAATAAATAATAATTTATAATTTAATAGAAGCGATATTAGTGATCAACTAACTATTAAACTGTCTATTAAAATATACGAATTGTGAATTTAGATTTTTTTTTTAACGTCATGCAGAGATTATTACATCAGAAGAATTCACATTATTCAGAATTATCTGATTACTTCCCTTAAATTATTCAAAATATTACTTTTAAAGCTCATAAGACCAAAAATGTATATTGATATCAAAAATACCGATTCTTGGTCACGGAATAAAATATAAACAGTCAATACATTTTGAGCCTGTTTTTAGGGATACACAAAACTATTTTTTGATACTAAAGTGCTGGTTAACATTAAACATTTTTAATTATAATTATGGTGACCATAAAAATAATACAAAAAAGTACAAAAATTGTTATTTCATTAAATGTAAAAAAATACTTCTATCTATTTATTTTAGTTCTTAAATATTTTACCTATATACCTAATATCTACTACAAACTACAAAGTACAAAATTAATCAAACCATTTAATTGTGATCTATTTGTTATTAAATTAAAAATATAAGGTAAAAAGGTTAAATGTGTAAGCATATTAATAAAAATAATAATTTCATCGATAAAATAGTTTCTTTATTTATAAAGGAAAAAAAATTATAGGTATGGTTGTGTTCAAGTACTACGTAAAGGGCTAGGGAAAGGGGGTCTGTCGTATGCTTACATTTTCTGAAAAGGGAGATAGGGGGATTAGAACTGTGCTGACGTCAGCAGTAATAAATAAATAAATCAAAATAAGTAAAATAAAATTCAAAATATGAAACAAAATTTTTCATCTATTTTTAATAAATTCATAAAAATTTTGGAATTTTTTTTTTATTATTAAATAGAAGAGAGACGTCAGATATATGCTGATGTAATAAAGTAGAGAGGCCTGGCGTTTTCTTACAATTGCTGACGAAGGGGAGAAGGGGGTCTAAAAAGGCCAAAAATATGCTGACGTAATACTTGAATGACCCCTATCTTAAATACTCATTAGGTACTATTTATTAATATATATATTTTTTTAAATGTGTATAGCTACCTATACCTCATAACGAGTCAATGAAAATAGAACATAATATTGGTTGTTAATAATTATTACTCAGAGCTTTAATAAAAAAAGTCAATAGAATAGTTTAAAATTTGAGGATTATAAAAATAAGTACATTTAGATTTAGTATAATCATTTAGGACAGCTGTACATAGGTGAAAAAATAAGTACTGCTTTATAAAAATAAGTATGTATGAGTCACCATAGTTATAATATACCTAAATATGACATAATTATTATTTAAAACACATTTTGGTTGCTATGATATGTGACAATCACACAGCGATTCAATTAAACACTGAGTCTTATTTCAAGAACATTTTGTTTAGAAATAGTTTGTTTTATACTTCTACCCCAGAATGTACAACTATCTGGTATAATATAATCTGTAATAATTATTTTCAATAATTTTCTGTCCATGATCGGTAATCAGAACATATATAAGAAGTAAACTTACATTTACAATTAATATCGCATATATGATCGGGCTTACGAACATTTTTACGATCGTTTTTACAATCAATTTTACGAATAAATACAAAACCTTTTTTCTTCAAACAAATATTCTTCAATGGAGGACGAAGAAATCCGATGCATAATTTTTGCTTTAAACATGGGCACTTTAACGATTTCTCACTGAAATAAAAAAATTTTACTTTTAACCTTTTGAAATGAAAAATCTGATCACTGAATAATAATAAAATGGTACACGAGTCTTATAAAATTAATAAATCTACAAAACTACTTTCATGAAGTTATATTATTATTGCTTACCTTGTGTCTTTTTTGGGCGAATGATGCGTAGCTGATTCTAAATCTGTGTCTTTTTTACCGTACTTACAATTTTTCGTTTTTTTCTTTACTTCAACTTTCGGTATACGTATCGTCATTGACGACCTTTTTGTTTTTTTCAATGATTCGTTCGATTTTTTTTCTAAGTTTGTAATCTTTTGCAATTTCTCGGTCGATATCCGATCTCCAATCGGACATTGTTTACGATTATATTTACGTCGTATTTGATCTTCTTTTGGGCAATATGAACAGTAGCCATTTGATAAACTTGAATTTTTCAACGAGCAACAACAAAAACACGGGCACCACAAAAGGAAATATCGTAAAATTGGGCTCATTTGCGAAGTAAGACGGCGCCTTTGATTGGCGGATTGAACTCGCCTTTGGGAGGAATTTTTCGACGGTTTACCCGAATTATTACTATTAGCTATTTCGACTCCCCTTGTACGTGAATTATGAGTCTGTTAAAAAAAAATGTCATGTACGCCGTTATTAATATATAATATTATATACCGCATATTAATATTATTTTATAAGTAAATACCATCTTTCTGGAACACTTGTTACTACATCTATTACATATTTCTATGGGTTTCTTTTTTTTTTTACTATCCTGTTCTTTGATTCTGAATTTTGTATCTTTTTTTTTAAATATCTTATGACAAATTTTTACAAACCAATTTTTTTTACCACTGGCGGATTTGATCTCATCAGTCATTCTCGGGTAATTCGAATTATTATTGAGAATTGAAAATTTCGATATACCTACATCTATAACATGACAAGTATGATTGTTTTATAAATTAATACCTATCTTTTGTCGTCATAGTTTTTCTTTTTTTGCTATAAGTATATATAATTTTATTGTTACAACTATAATATAAACTCGAGTATTTTAGATTTTTATCTAACAAATATTAATTATATATATATAGTTAGATTTTCAACAAATATAATATGCAATTATAAAAATGGTATATAGCATGAAAATAAAAGTCATCTAAGTTAGTGTTCGTAATTTTTCATACTCATGTGCATTATTTTAAATACCACTTACGGTACGATGGTTGGTAATCAGTAATCACTCTCCGCGCTATCGAGACCAGTCTAGTCGTCAACCATCGATGAAGTCGTACGTTGTCAACACGCTCTAGTACACGTCGTACTTTTTCACCGTTTTATTTATTTGTTTTTGTTCGTGTTGTGTGTGGCGTACACCGTCATTATGTCACCATTACCGTCATCATCGTCGTCACAATTACCGTCAACATTGTCGTCCACTACCACCAATAATACGGTTTTATTTTATATATTATATTGTAAGTTACCTACCTATTATTTTGTGTATTATTTATATTTCTCCGTTTGCTGGCCAGCACAGCTTTGTGCCCCAAAAATTATTTTGTTATTGTTCAATAGTAGTCCGACCTGTCAACAAACCAAATCGCGTATTCAATTAATTATTATTAAGTACCTACCTAATCCTATTAGTACACCGATTTTATACAGTCCATTAAAAATAACTATTCAGTTTGGGAGCTACAGAAAGAAAACTTTCATAACATGTTACATTTTCTCTACTACTTGTAAATTGGTGAAAAAAGAAAATTTATGAGTGAACTCCTACGATCCACAGAACAAAACCACTCACAAGCAAATGTGAGACAATTTTTCACAACCATAAAAAATGACAAATAGTTCAACCTAATTCTCAAAGCCATTACGGATAAAAATGACAGAATACTAATAATAGAACCACAAGCTAAAGCATCTAGATGGCGTGAAAACTTTGAAAAGTTACTTAACGGTGAAATGCAGGGAAACGCTAGTTCCGGAATGAAAAGATCAAAGAGCTGAGCCAGACCTCAAAGAGATAACCCTTGATGAAACAATGAAGGCAATAAAACAATTAAAGAACTGGAAAGTGCCAGGTCAGGATGGAATACCAGCCGAACTCATTAAGCTTGGAGGTAGAAGATTGCATGAAACAATACATGCACTACCCAAGCGCATTTGGTGTGAAGAAAAACTGCCAGACGAATGGAATAAATGCATAATTATACCTCTCTACAAGAAAGGAAATAAGATGATCTGTGACAGCTATAGAGGGATAGCCTTACTGAATACCGTGTATAAAGTATTTTCCAAAATACTCTTAGGGAGACTGGAACCTTTAGCAGAGGAGTGTATAGGAGACTACCAGTGTGGATTCTGAAAAGGTAGATCCACAATTGATCAACTATCAATTATCCGACAACTAATGGAAAAAACGAGTTCCGGTCTGATATCTGGCAGGTATTCATAGACTTCAAAAAAAGCGTACAATAGTATCCACCGTGACAGCCTATACAACATAATGAATGAGTTTGGATTCTCAAAAAAAATTATCTCACTGACAAGAATATGCATAAATGGCACACGATACCAAGTAAGAGTGGACAGCACTTTATCAGATAAGTTTGAAGTATTGACTGGGTTAAAACAGAGCGACGCGCCTTCGCCACTACTATTCAACAGCGAATTTCATAGATGAAATTGTATTAGACGTTCTAGGATTTGCAGATGACATTGACATTCTAGATAAAGATAAAGAGTCAGTTGTAAAAAACACAACAATACTGATAAACGAAGAAAAAAGAATAGGGCTATTGATAAATGAAGAGAAGACCGTAATTAAAGAAATAGAGACCAATATGGGTGGTGACCTTGCAATAGAGGACTACGTATTTAAGAAAACCCAAAGCTTCAAATACTTTGGTGCAACAATCTCTGGGAATAATGATTGGTGCGGTGAAATTTGTAACCGAATCAATAAAGGTGAAAGAGCGTACTCTGCTTTAATTAAATACTTTAAATCGAAGATCTTCTCGAAAGGCACAAAAACACGTCTATATAGGGCGATAGTAAGACCCACGGTTACATACAGATATGAAGTAAGGCCCATGACAGCACTACTCAAATAACAACTAAGAACCTTCGAAAACAAAGTTTTAAGAACAATATGTGGACCCGTATATGATGATGTAACCAATTACTGGCGTAGAAGGAAATATAGAGAGTTAAGGGAGATAACATAAATACCCATGATAACAAGTTATATAAAAGGACAAAGGCTAAAATGGTTCGAACATGTCAAGCGGAGAGAAGCAAGAAACAAAACCAGAGTAACAATGGATTGGCAACCACAAGGGAAGAGACTAAGGGGAAGACCAAAAAAACGCTGGATGGACGGGATAAGACAAGATCTACAAAAGATGGAAATTATGAACTGGGAAGAGTTAGTTCAGGATCACAGTAGTTGGAGAGCATTGAAAGAGGCGGCAAAAACTTTTACAGAGTCATAAAGCCACATGATTATGATGATGATAATATTATTGATTATTTACATACAAAGTTTATACCAAAGTCGACAATTTAATTATCCTTGGAAGATGTCTGCTTCCGATAAAAATCAAAAGGGTTTGGTGATTCACGTCACTCCTCTAATAATATATTCTGAGAATCCCAAAATTAAAAATTTACCAATACATACTGATTAATACATTTATAATTACTTATTATATAATGACTCTTGTTTAAATGATTTAAATAAGTACAATTTATACATAAAAAACACATTGTGAATAAATTTTATTAGGATTATAAACTATAGTTGTGTCATATTATATTAATAGGTTAAAATTATGTGAACTTAAAGGGATAATCTTGAATTGTATATTTATTTTCTATCATATTATTATGTACATCAATTTGAATTTAAATTTTAATGATAATTTTAATTTTTTTTAAAATTTTTTTATTACTTTTCTATATTTTCCAACCATGTTGATTTTAAACTTCATTAAAATTATAATTTTAATTACTCTTATTTTTATTAACTTAATATAAAAAATGAAAAAATGTACCAACTACTTTTTTAGACTTGGCTTTTATGTTATTAAAATACAATGCTGGGTAAGTTAATAATTTTTTTTAACTCGCCAGCTCCAATTATTCACTATTCATCATCGTTAATTTATTCTCATATACATTATAATAATAATCCTCTATCCTCTATTATATAAAACGCTAACTTTGCTTCTTCGTTTTTTCCATGAAATCCTGCGCTTATAGAAATTTAATTCCCCGAACTGTTCCGACGCCGCTCGGAGCGCGTTCCTCTGCCGTTGCCGTTTTAAAACCGTTTTCCGGTCGTTTCGGAATTTTTATGCCTTTCGTTCCTCCGCTTTTTCGACTTTTCTCCGAGCTTTCGACGCCTGGAAGAAAAACGAATTTCTCGATTCGGCGACTAGCCGTTCGTTATCACCGCGGGACATTTCTCCCGCACCGTCTGTTATCACACGACGTTCTCCCGCGCCGTTAATCGCGTTAATCCCTTTTCCGGCACGTTTTCGCGTCACGCCGATGACGCGACCGTTTTTCTTGGCTTCGTTAATCCATGACCGGACGTCTTCCCAATCGTTTTCGTCCCCGTACGGTCGATACTGGAACGAACAGGATTTCCCGCCAACCGCTTTGTTACGCCGATCGCGGTACTTATAAGATAGAAATATGGTACGGATTCCACATCGGTGTAGTGGCGTAGTGGTTAGGTGTAGGTGTTATCATTCTTAGGGTCTCGGGTTCCATTCCCATTAGGTTGGTGAGGAGGTGAAGGGGTGGATTTACGTATAATTGACCGCTTACGATTCTTCCGATATTTTTTGCATTTTTTTTATCAAGTTTTTCACTATTGTTATTACAATTAATATTATTAGACGATAGTAACTGATTTTTTTTTCGTGTTATTAAGAACTATATTATATTTATTATATATATATTTTTTAATTTTGAATTAAATTCAAAAACTAAATGAGGTACGTTCATAATATTTGTATTATTATCATTAAACGATACACACTTCTTTTTTTTACAAGTTCCTAAGAACACTGATAACTACGATAGTAATTAAATCTCATTGTAACATTTTGGTGGGTTTTGATACAACTTATGGTCCAAAGATGTTTATTACATATTCAGTAATTCAAAGTTCGCTATCACATATTACATATTATACCTACTGTTATTTTTTTATATTTTTTTTCGTTTGTTTGAATTAAATTTTGTACCTACCTATCTATTTTATTTCATTTAATTAAGCGTCATATAATATTCTGTGAAAAGTCCGTATTAAGTATTTAAGTTTGTCTCG
>JAIPRL010006330.1:0-27891 GCA_025469235.1 Pemphigus obesinymphae
GATTTAAAGATGAAAATTTAAAAAGCATGAAAAACCGAAAAAGTAAAAACAATTATTAACAAAATGTTGGTTATATCCCAGAACATATTCTGTGGTTATATCACATTATATAGGCGGGAATATAAATCAAAATTACTTGTTATCTGTATATGATAAGAATAATTATCAGTAGAGTTAAAAGAACCTAGCGATTTCTTTTGGGTAACAAGAGTTAACTCTAGTTAACTCTCAACACTAGGTTTTCGAACGGTAACCTTAGAGTTAACACTGATTTCTCGAACGACACGAAATCGACTATAGTTAACTCGAGTTAATTAGAGTAGAGTTTTCGAACGCACCCCAGAATCGTAATAAAATAATACAAACATTACTAAAAATATATTGATATCCATTGTAAAATCTATGTCCTATATTAGTATATTCTACAATACTAGTTAGACATCACATTATTATTATATGTAGCAATATCAAATAAAAAATAACTTAAGCATTTATAAATTTACGGCAAAAATTATTTTCATATATTTATTTATGGGTCACCAGTCGCGACTTATGAAAAAAATTTTGCGACCCATAGGTTGGGAAATACTGTAATATACTATAAAATATTATGTACTCATACACAAATACAATTTACATTTGATGGTAAAATGATGATATTATTTTTAAAAATGTGAATTCACCTTAATAAAGTATTCGGAATACTGTATTCAAAATACTTGTAAAAAGTATTCAAAATATTGTATTAAATACTTCCAAAAAGAGTATTTAAAAAATATTCGGAGTATTTAAAAAGTATTCTGAATCAGGGACGGAAACCGAAGCGAAAAGAACCGATTCTAAAATCGGAACCGTTAAAAATTTTAGGAACCCAAACCGAACTGATACCTTTATTTTGTTTAAATAAAGAACTGGAACCAAACCGGAATTTATGAATGATATAGGTTTTTTCTTATCGATTCCAAAATATAATTTTCATATAGAAAATAATCTATATCAGCGGTTCTCAACCTTTTTATATTCGCGTACCACCTACACAGTTTGAAAATTTTTATGTACCACCTGACTTAATAACATTTTTTTTTTTGCTTATTACAAATGTCTACGTTTATTTTATTTTATTAGGAACTACAAAATTATGATAATATAAGTATTTAATGCACAAAAAAAAAAATTAAATTAAATATGTACAATTATTATGGTTTACTTCAATAAGACGGTTGGTGTTGTTTTGAACGGACGATGACGTCAATATCGGGCTCCATATTGATAATTTTAAGTCTTAAATCACTTTCTACCTTCAATCTATTTCTATATTTATTTTTTGTGTACAATAAGTGGAAAAATGTATTTTCGCACAGATATGTTGACACAAAAGGCATTAGAAATTGTAGAGTTTGTGTGGACAACGCTGAGTATTCTTGTTTCATGTCCAGCCAAAAATTTTTGGTCATTGCTTTAGGTAAATTAATGATTCTTTTGCCAAAATAACCTCTGGAATGTTCAATATAATCATCTTCGAAAGGGTTTATGATCCATTTCATTTCTGAGTTATCCTTAGGGAAATATTGTGAAGTGTTGGGTTTTAGTGATTTTAGGTGTTCCGAAATGTCTATAATTATATTTGAATTTGGCTGAATTTCGTTGTCTTTCCAAAATGTGTTTAGTGTCTCAAATGCTGAAAGATCATTCTTGGATACTTGGGAAATAAATAAATCCAACTTTCTCATGAATGCATTAATTTAATCAATAGCATAAAATATGTTTGTGTTTGATCCTTGCAGACTCATATTTAGAACATTTAAACGGTCAAATATGTCAGCTATGTACGATAGTCTTGACAGCCATTCGTCATCACAAAACAATTTGGACTTTTCTTCATCAATATCAGTCAGAAGTAATAAAACTTCCGACCTTAGCTCGATTAACCTAGTGAGGACTTTTTCTCGTGAAAGCCACCTTACCTCTGTATGGAGAAGAAGGGAGTTATGAGTACTGCCCATTTCGTTACATAATACTGTGAATAGTCTTAAATTGTGAGGTCTGGCTTTGATTAGATTTACGACTTTTACAGCACTATCAAGAACTACTTTTAAACTTCTAGACATGTTTTTGGATGCTAATGCTTGCCGGTGAATCATGCAATGCATAGTTTTACATACTGGGGCAACTTTTTTTATTCTTGCTGCAACTCCGGTCAGCCTTCCAGTCATTGCTCTGGCTCCATCAGAACAAAAACCTACACATTTACTTCACGGCAGATCTATTTCAATCAAATATTCATTAATGGTTGTAAAAATAATTTCAGATGTTGTGTGGGTTTGTAAAGGCTTACAAAACAAAAACTTTTCAATAATTTCATCATTGCAATCGAAACCTATAAATGCCATTAATTGAGCCATGTTCGCAATATCAGTATTTTCATCAATTTGAAAAGCAAAAAAATTACAATCTTTCAAATAAAGCGATAATTTATTTTTACATTCAACGACATGTCATCATTCTTCTTTTGACAGTATCGTTTGAAAGTGATATTTTTTCTATCTCTTTTGCAGCCTTATCTCCAAGAACACATCGCACAATTTCTTTTGCTGCAGGTAACACTAGTGTTTCCCCAATTATGTGTGGTTTTCCATCTTTAGCAATAATTTAATTATTGCTAAATATGATGCTTTAACGATACTTTCATTAAAGTTCGTAAAATTAGTCATGCATTTCGATTCCTTCCGGAAAAAGGTAACTTTTTTCTCAAAATATTCAATCGATTTGTTTTCTGTTTCTGGATGCTTCGATAATTGGTGACGTTTAAGTAGGCTGCATGCTTTGATTCGAAAGTATTTCTTGACAAATTACACATTGAGGTAACGGAGTAGAATTTTCCGAATCAATTTTTACAACGAATCCGAATTGTAAGTAATTATCGTTATATTTACGATTCGGCTGTGTTCTCTGTTTCTTAGTATTTGAGCTTCCGCTTTCTAAAAATCTTTTCATTTTTACTCAATTTTATGTCAAAATAAAAATTACGAAAAAAACTACATAATAATATAAAATATACTTGGTGCAAACGACTCGCATGACACTCGTAAATAAACTGAAAGAACTAATGTAAAAACGTGTTATTGTCAAATAAGAATACGCTTTATCGATTTATATTATATTAAAGAGATTATCGTTATCTTAATTGCTATGATTATAAACGACCTCCGCACCATTGATATATATAAAATCAGCTAATATCAAATAAACCAAATAATATTTAATTTTAATAATGATTCATTCCAAATAAAAGGAGATTTTCTTCGTGCACCATCTATGAGCTTTCCACATACCACAGATTGAGAAGCACTAATC
This sequence comes from Pemphigus obesinymphae, assembly GCA_025469235.1. Lineage (NCBI taxonomy): Eukaryota > Metazoa > Arthropoda > Insecta > Hemiptera > Aphididae > Pemphigus > Pemphigus obesinymphae. The sequence continues at coordinate 3,355 of JAIPRL010006330.1, forward strand.
TATATAATAGCTAATCATCTTGCGATTTTATTATAATTTGTAATTCAATCTATTATTATAATAATTCTAATGTATATACCAATCGGTATTTTCGTAGTAAGCGTATTTATGTTTTATGTAGCCCACGACTATAATATAGTATTGAATTTTGAACTTTGAAAGAAACGCATATTACCTACCTACCGTTTGGCAGCGGCTTATATGTTTTCAGTCCGCACTTATACTTTTTGCGGTAAATAGGTACTACAGAACCAGAGGTAGAACTAGGAATTTTTACGACCAGGGAAAAATGTAAAATTACATGAAATAAAAGTTTAAATACTTCCTGAAAAACACAAATAAGCAAAAAAAAGGTCCTCAACTTTTTTTGTTGAAATACTTCCCAAAAACTATTATTATATTATTATTATTATTATTATTACTACTAATATATTATATTTATGTATATATTATATAGACCTTCAAATATTTTATGCCAACCAAAATATGATATTTAATATTTTATTTGAAACTGATGAGAACCGGAACCGTAATTTATGGGGAACCGGAACCACATATTTTAAAAAAAATAATCGGTACTGAATCAGAACCGTTAATTTTTTTCACTAAAAACCAAAACCGGAGACAATACTGATAAAATCAAAAGATTACAGTCCCTGTTCTATATATATACCTACTATATACTATACTACTATAGTATACCTATATATCATGATTATCTTCTAATAGATTGTAACTAAAAAATTTGTAAATATTGATATTGATAAAAATGGCAATGAATAAAATTGTAAGAACAGATTTTATTAAGTATACATTTTTTATCTAGAATTATTATTAATACTATTTATATTTTCAAGTTTAAATTTTGGTTGCGAACTGGAACTATATAATAATTATATAAACTTTATAAAGCATCATAATATTTTTTCCAATACGATTTGACACGTTGGATACGTGAAAATCTCAACCGTGAAAATCTAAAATTATTATTAATTTAATTTTTATAATAACAATTTCTATTATATTATTAAATAATATTAATTCATTAATAATGAGTTTGAAAAGATTTAAAAAAAAGACTTAAATTTGATTCCCTGAAAATTAAATTTTTTGAATTGTGATTTTATTGTATTATAATGTGTGATATTTATTATTATATTTGAGTACATATCTATCTATATAACAGGCCAGTTCGCAGTTTTTTCCAATTTTCGGGCCAATATATTTCTAAACAATTAAAGAAAATTACAATACCATTTTTCCCAGTTTAAAATTACAATAGTTTGGATCATATATAAATATAGTTTTAATTATACATTTTTTTTTGTATAATATTAATCAAATGTTATTATCATTTATTATTGTTAATAAAAAATACCCACCATAATTGAAATTCATTGTATTATACTATTATGTGATGTTTAGTTGTATGGAGCGTATATTATTTTATAGTTACCAGGGAAGTTGTTCTGAAAATTTAAGAACGATGACATTGAGTGGAATGAGATAAAAAATATACATACTTTGATGATTTGGAGTGTGAAAGCTGTGAATTGGTTGACATGAATTTCTCGAGAAATCTGCAGGGTGTTTTGGAAAAATGAGATGAGTGAGTGAAATGAATTACATTAATGAAATCAATGAAATTACTGAGATTTTATTAAAATAACTATAAAAACGACTACAAAATCTCACAATAAAATAGGTCCCGAGATATGCATATATATTTTTAAACCTTTTTTACGTTATTGAATAGACGCGCAGTAGGTATCTCTGGACATATTTGTGATTATATTTTTAAACCTAATACCTACCAATGCCCTTACATAAAGTTATAACACAGGTAATTACTAATATTTTTTAAATGACATTGATATTTAATGATCCGAGACATAGAAATGTCTACCAACGGTTAAGGTAAGTTGTAAATATCTAGGTACCTAAAAATTATCATGCTATATTGTATCGATGTACTATGGTTTATGGAATATATAAATATATACGTTCTAAATTGTTTCAGAGCTGTCGAAAATCCGTTTTTAATTAGTGACTACGAATTTAAGAAGCTGTTTAGATTATTTAAAATCTGTGTAAGGTATATATTAAATAAAGTTCAACCATTTATGACCAATCCTAAACGAAAATCAAGTTTCTCATTTGAGAGAAGAGCTAGTAAAATAAAATAAATTGCAGAATAGTATAATAAGAAAATATATAAATACCAATGATAATAAATGATAGCTAAGACTGATGATGGAAATATTTATGAGATATGTGAGACCTAATGAATTTAATGAAATGTAAATAAATGAGATTAGTGAATTTTTGAGACGAAAATCGATTTCCACCACAATCACCCAGAAATTAACGAGTGAGATGTATCTGTTGACACTGTTCATTTTTCCAGAACAACTTCCCAGCTATATTAATATTTTTCAACTGTATACAGTGTATTTTAAAAATGTTATTACTAATACAAAAATAGTGATGTATTTACGTGGGGGAGGGGGTTACTATGTAACTGGACTACCTAGAACCAAAAAAAAAAAGATTGTATAATACAATTAATACATTATGACAGACAGAATATTTAAAAATATCCTACTTAATAAAATTATTTTTATCTTATTTTTACTTATAAGTAAAAACGAAAATACGTCAATGATTAGATACTAAGTACTTAATTTAATAGGTATTTTGAAGATATTTCATATTTTATTATTCTCTGAAACATTAATTAAACATGAAGTTTTTGGTTGGCACTGAAAATAACAATATAGTCGTTGAAATACGTGTACGCAGTTAAAAGTTTATTATTTTTGTGATTTTGTGTTTATAACTATTTATAGTAGGTAATATTATAACATCAATAATTTATACATAACTCAACAATATAAATAACTTACCAACTTTTCTTTATAGTTAATATCATATTGATGATTTTGTCCAGAGAGATAATTCCTCCATCGACTTATAAATTCTGAAGGCAACACAGGGATTAGAACTGTCAATGCTCTAACTTTTGAGTCAGCTTTTATAATTATTTGAATCTTGTTATCCAATCTTACAATAGACTTACATAGTTGAATATTTGTATTATTAACATAGTAAGTTTGAATCATTATCGGTTTTTGAATTGACTTGTTTGATTTTTCATTTTTAATGATATATGATTTTAGATCAGAGATACTATAAAATATCAATAATTATATTTATTGGCATATTATAGAGATACGTACCTATATGTAGGTCTGCAAGACCAGAACGACTATTATATAATATTAGAGGTACCTACTATATTAACATCAGTTGAATTAGTTAAAAACACAATAATAAAGACAACTTATTATAGACGGAAATGGGGGCTAAGCCCCCAAATATTTCAGTAGCTTCCTAAAATTTTTTAGAATTTTTAACAATTTTAGAAAAAATGATGTTATATTTTTTCACATTTTGATTTCGGATATTTGAGGATTCATTGCCATTTTTAAAAAAATGTGATAATTTATTTTATAAAAGGAAATCGTTAAAAATATACAATAGATATAACCACTAACCATACCAAAATAATAAATATGGCCCTAATATCACAATACGTGATTGTCACAGATTTGATAACACAATATTATGATGTTATGATTATATATTCGTGATAATATTGAAAAACAACTATTAAAAAATATAAACAACATAGAAATTATTGATAAATTTGCTGAAAAAAATAAAACAATAATATTAAGATAAAATGCAATTTAATTTAATTATAATATTGATTTAAACTTTTAAAATATAACTACATTTATAATTATCATATTTGTATTGTTTTTTTTAATTAAAAAAAAAAAAGTGGGTTTTGAACTGTAGACGGTGGTTTTTAGTCGTGTGGGGGCAATTGATGTTAAAAAATGTTAGCCCTCCTGAAGTTTTAATGGATTTCCACCTATGCAACTTATAGTATCTATATATAACGAATTTTTAATTCATTTTGAGCATTTTCATACACACCGATATTTATAGGTATCTATTGGACATAATATATAAGTTTAACATTGTTGTGAATGCAACGTTTTCACACCGCGTCTGGTCCGACACTGCGATATTACGGTGTAGGTACTTTAATCAATTGGTCGTTTTCACGCTCGATGATATTTTACGATACCGACATGTTAATATAATATTATATCGTGTGAAAAGCATATCGGACGCATCAATATATTGATTGACGACTGTGTGAGAATGACATTAGGTAAAACACAATATTAAAATTAAAACCAATAAAATTGAATAAAATTGTATATGCTGATAATAATATTATTATAGATTTATAAGTTATATAACAAGTATAGGTATCGCATGATATAATACTTATAAATCATTGGTACTATACCATATAATATAACTTTTGCGATTATGCAGTATGCATATATTCATTAAATAACATAGATATTGAAATTAAGTACTATAATAGTACGTATAGTATATAAATTATAATAGTATATATATATATATATTTATTTTATCTATTCTGTGGTACAACGTTAATACAACGTGGTATACGAGTAATTGAATAATCAAAATTTAAACATGTACATAAACTAACATAAGATAATATTACTATATAATGATAGGTGTCAGCATGATATACCGACTCACTGTAAACCATAGACATATAAAATAAAAAAATCTTTGTATGTCTATGCTGCAGTGAATCGTGTAAAATTGTTAGAAAACCCCGCGACGGTATAGAAAAGACATTATTCGAAACATTTTTCCTGAACCGCACATTTTTCGTCGGCGTGCTCACACAATGTTATTAATCTCTGCACCGTTCACCATAAGATCATTTTTGTAAAATGTAGGTAAAAAATTTGCACCGAAAAATTTTTATTGAACCACTACGGTTCTTAATCACATCGCACGGTGTACGAACCGTTTTAATATTACGGTAATTAAAATGCCGACACTGAACATTGAAAATGCTACCCGGGAATCATATAATTGATTAATACCTATAGTACCTATATAACTTATACGTTAAATAGTTGTTTAGTAAAATATTTCAATAAAAACGGAATAACCGAAATGCTGAATATAGGTTCCCGTTCGGAAATATGTCTAATTCATTAATTTTAAGCTTCTCCTCTACTATACTATACTATACTATCCAAATTTGTTTCCATAATTAATAGGTAGATATACAATGTACTTACATACGCATAATAATTATACATAATATATCGGTAAAATTGCATTTACAAATATGTAGGTACCTATAATTTTCGTTGGTTTACGTCAACTTTACTAATGATTTTTTTTATCGAAAACATAATTATCGATAAAAAAAAAACTTGATAAAATATACAAAATATTATATTATAATAAAAAATAGTATAGTCAAAATATGAGTGGTACAATATTATAACAATAGATATTTTTTGATATGATATGGATTTTACTGCTATAGATAAAGAAATGTATTCGTAAATTGGTAAATTTTTCAAATAATATTTGTTAGTTACTAATGTAATCAGTGGCGTATTTACGAAGGGGGGGATATACAGTGGTACTGGATCCTCAGAACCAAAAAATATTAATTTTAAAATCTTAAATAGGTAACTATAATTCATTTAGATAGCATTTTTTTTACAATATAATAACTGGAAATAGAGTTTGGTGACTTTAAAAATCAATAATAATACCCTAAAAATGAATACAATGACTATACATTTTAGATACTGAGCGGTGAAAAATATTTTTTCGTTTTACGACGATGTTTATTTGTTTTATATTTTTCTGTGAGCAATTTATCGGTTAAGAAGACTTAACGTCATGATATTATTTTTCATGCATACCTACCTACTCATTTTTTGGCACAAAATTTTATCAATGAAGCATGCGGTACTTTGAAAAGCTAATTTATCGATTTTTAAAAAACATATCAGAAAAAACTATTGAAAAATGACGAAAAACACTGGTTATAATACAATGGTTAATTTCACAATGTATATATTTTATTCAAGTTTAAAAAAAAATAAAAAAAAGATTTTAATTATGATATAAATAAGTATTTATATACCTACCTACATATTATTTTTATATTAAAAATATTTTAAACATATATATTTGAGTCTTCAATTAATGTATTTACTATTAAAAATTATTTTACAAATGTGGTTGGATTTTTTTGGTACCTAATCAAAATTCAATATTTTGTTAAAATTATGATTGAAAGTATATTTTTTTATAGTGATTGGGGAAATTGATTTGGTGTTACCTACAATCGTCCGAAGAAATGTCAATGCTGTGGAGAAAATTTGTCCGGTTTCATAAATTTGATTCTAACGCAACATGGAAATAGTTCTACTATCTACGTAGATACTTACTTGATTTTTAAAAGTGTTGTGATTCATTAACTGATTGCTTATGATTAAAAATATTGATATTGATGCTAAAAGTCAATAGATTACATAAAAAATTTATCAAATTTTGAACAAATTTCGGTTATACCTACGTATAATATAAAATGTACCTACATTATATAAAGAATACCTATACCTAATAAAATATAAAATTACAATATCTACTGCAGTTACTCCATGGCACAGAACATAATATTATGTCTTAGGATATCTATCAATATCATAAACAATCGTTGACAATCTAAACGTTGAATATATTTCAGAAATTCTATGGATTTATATAATACAACTTATTAAATAATAGGTACAACACATTATTTACTCATTTATAAATTGTCCGATCATTAATTTTTCTTAAAAATTGTCAGTACCTATCTAATATCCATCATATATTGTTACATTAATGACAATACCACGTATCTAATTTTTTACAAGTTATAAAATCGTTTAAATATGAATATATAAACATTTCACATTTAAAATACATATACAATACATTTAAAACCAAATTATATATTAATCAAATATTTCATGTAGTTATGTGTTATATATAAAACTCATTTTCATAAAATTGGCAGATACGGTGGTATTGTCATTATAGTGTAGCTGTAGCAATATATACTATAAATTATTATAAATAAACATTGACATAAAATAATGAACTTTTAACTACGTACCTAGACATATTTCAACAACCATTTTATTATTTTCAGTGCCAACCAAAAACTTCGTGATTTAATTAATTTTTTAAGGTATAAAAACTATGGAATATCTGAACAATAAAAATGACTTATAATGTTTCGATGCGATGAAACCAAAGTATTCATGTACAAAAAAAAATTACTATTCTATTTTTTAAATTTCAATATAGGTACCTACCTATACCTAGTAAAATAAGTTGTAATTAATGGCGTATTTTCGTTATTATTTATAAGTAAAGGTGAGATAATATAGTAGAATAATATTAATATATAGGCAGCTATTAAATATTTAACGCTCCGAACTACGTAAATGTATTTAAGTATAAAAGTATATTTAAATTGTTTTAAAATTTAATTTTTATTTATCAATACCTAACTACTAATAATACTTCCAGTTTTCAATTAATTAATTCTAAATTGTATTTATATACATATATTTACCTATAATATGTGAAGCCATTTTGTGGATATATTTTTGAATTAATTTAATTCATTTTTTCATATAATTCAGTTCTACACTTATCATTTTAATAAGTATGTTTTAGTAACCACACTAAAAAATTACCCAATATTTTTTTAAACAATTATTTTCTAAACTATAAGGAAATAAGTAATAGGTAACCAGTTTTTTTGGTTTCACGGTTTAGTTATTCCTTATAAATTATAAAAAAATCTTAATCAAATTTAGGCACTATACCTACCGAAAAAATGGATTAAAGTATTCAAGTCGAAATTTTACAGAATAATAAAATAAACATAACTGTAAAATTAAAACATCTGTATATTTAAAATGAAGAATGCTGTTTCGTGTGTCTATTGTATATTTATATACACTTCACGTTTTAGTTGCTATCTTGCAGTTTAATAATAGTATACAAAACTATTTTGTTGGTTGAAACTTAAAAGCGAATATATTCTTCATGTATTTAGACCATGAAGATTAAAACTGTTTTTATCTTCATGATTTAGACCAATAAGGTACCTATAATAAGCATATTTCCAGTAGTTAGTCCAATTTAAATTTTGAAAATTAATTTGAAAAAAATGGAAATATCTTATATAACGAATTACAATATAATTATATAATTGATAAATTAATTTGAACTATTTTTCACGTAAAACCTTAAATAAAGATTTATGAATTTAAATTTGTTTTCAAATACAACTAAACTATTTAAAGTATGTTTTTGAGTAAACTGTCCGTGACTTGTGCATTTGCATATGAGAATTTATTCAAAATTTTCATCCATTTTTAATTAATTCATATGAAATTTGGATTTTTTTTCTTTTATTAAATAGAGGGGGGTCGTCGGACATATACTGACGTAATAAACTAGGAGGCCTGACATTTGCTTACAACTGCTGACAAAGGGGGTCTTAAAAGTCCAAAAATGTGCTAACGTAATACTTGAATGCCTCGGGCCTCCATATAAGTAATATAAGTATAAAATATTATAATCACAAAACACACTATATGATATAAGTCGTGTTGCAGCTGTGTCGGCGGATTCTTGAAAAATTTCCAAATTATAGTACGGCGTCAGCTATCTATATGTATACATAGGTACGTCAGCATATAATACATTTTTCGGTAAGTATTCAATGACTCGATATTGAAATAATACGGTAGACGGATCGAACACAATATATTATTTGGTTATAACCAGTATTTATTTTAGACCGAATGTTCCAAGGAGGGAGGTATAAAGCAAACATTTTCAGGGTCCTCAAAAAGGTATAGTATATATATATTTCTTTACTTTAATATTATATGTATTAAAAATTTTTGGGGGGTATACTTTTTTCTCCGGCACCTCCCGGCCATCACCCTGAAATGAACATTGTTTATGAGATTTCCACTCTATGAGCAAAAAAAGAATCAAGAGTGCCCCATAACTCTCAAAACAGCGGATATTTGGATTTATAGTTGCCTGACCCTTCGAAAATCAGGACACCACGGCAATTCTGGTAATGCGGGCATTTTTGTTAAGTAAGTTATTGTCACTGTGAAGTCGTACGTAATAAGGGAAACCCAAACAATATCGTACAAACGGTTTTTTGTTCGTCTGATGCCCGCATTTCCAATTATTATTATCATTATATTTTATTATCGTATATTATGCTGCATACATATTACATTCGCAGTTCACACAGTCCTGTGTTTATGATTTGGGTCGTCCAAATTTCGTGGTCCATAGGGGTAATGGATCCAGAGGAGCTGCGCAGATACGCCCGAACGTGTCCGTCCGTACCAGTGTCCGTCATTTAATGCGTTAATCGCTATTTAGGAATTGGCTTTTTTGTTGTGTTTGTACTGTAACTATAGGCACAATTTTTCCACCAGGAATCGCGACCAAAACACGCTAGTTTTCGTGCCAGCGAATACCTAGGTCCTAGGTATAGGTAGGGTATATATGCAGTGCCCGGATCTAGAGAATTTGTCTCGCCCGGGGCGAAAAAAAATTGTAGCGCCCCCCCTTTTTAAAAATTTTAATAAGCCTATTAAAAATTAAGTGATCAATGGAAATCAAAAACGAGACGAAAAATTTAAATATTTTTACATTTTGGGCCCCATCATAATGGCGCCCGGGGCAAGTGCCCCGGTTCGCCCCCCCCCCCTAGATCCGGCACTGGGTATATATTTAAATTCCTAAATAGGGTTGCCAACCGACCTACATTGAGCAGGACAGTCCTTTTACGTTTGATTGATTTGTCCTACATCCAAAAACACTTTATGTAAGACAATCCTACATTTCAATACATAAACCTTTTAGGGTAGGTATATATGAAAAATCACCTTTTTAAATTTTTTCATATTTTAATTGAGTTTTATAATACAAAACTAATAAAAGAAGTATATTATACTGTACTATTTACTGTTTAAGCTTGTTTCTGATTATATTATTATTATTAATTATCACGCATTATCGCCATATAATGTTATCGTAATATCCCCGACATATATGACACTTATCATTTTTTGCTCATATTTTAATTTTCTATTGTTTTTATTTTTATTTTGTATCGCGTTATGTTTAAATAAAACATATAATTAATAAGTTTCTTATGGTAAAGAATTTTAAAATGTGCACAAAGCCAAAGTAAATGTATTAATACTTCCTATTGTTTTTTTTATTTTGTATCATTTTATTTTAATAAAATGTATAAATATGCTTGTAATCAAAAATAATTTAAAAATATGCATAAAGCTAGAGCAGGTGCGTTAACCTGGCACCCCATGTCAAAATTTATTTTCCAAAACAATGCTAATATTTAGTAACTAATTAGTAACAATTCGTAACCACAAATTCGGAATTCGTAACTTGATTCCGACCTAGGAAAATCCGTTTTTCGTTTGCCAGTGCCAGGTTAGGTTGCCAGGGTAACGTTACTCCAGCACCCCAATTTCACAGTTTTATAGTTATTGACTTCAAAATTTTGTCACGTTTACAAAATATACATTACTTATGAGATGTACCCCACGCAAAAACTCCCAAATTTCGCACTGGGAGATAATTTTCTGGAATTTACTCCATAATAAAGGAAAACGGAAAGAAAAAGAACATTTTGAATCCCTCTTGAAGGGAATAAAGGAGAGAGAGACGTTGAGTGCCTCGAAGGACAACTTTCAGGTCACGTGTCGCCAATTTTTTTAAAAAATTTTTTTTTCTTCCAAAGAGGTAAAAATTTATAATGAACCGTAACTAATTATGCAAGGTGTATTTATATAAATATTAAATACATATATTGTAACACATTGCGTGTGCGATATTCAGGTGATTGTTGTAAAGTACAAATAATAATTATAAAAATAAATAAATAGGTAATATATAAAATTATTAATTATACAAAAAAAATTATTTTTAATATATGTGTACATGTAACATGATAAAATTGTAAAATTTATTTTTGTTTTACAAGCAAGTAAAATAAATTTGCTAAATATCTATATTTTGTTCTTTCAAAAACTTATCGGTAATTTTTTTTTTTGATGTGTGATATCTAATGGAAGTTTATTATATAGTTTTGGATCAATATATAAGAATGAAGATTGTGTTAGTTTTCTATACATTAATGATATACTTATATTATATTGCTGCCTAGTTTTCTAATTGTTTTGAATTATAAATTAGGTTATTTTTGATAATGTAAAGTACAGAAGCTCTATAGAATAATTTTTTAACTGATAGTTCGTTTAATTTTTTGTTATTTCTTCTTAATTTTCTTATTTTCTAATTTATTAGCTAGGTTTTTGAAAGAGTACATAATTTTTCTTTATTTATTTGTTACTAATTTTATTACTATACTTAGATATTTACAAGTTTTAATAATTTCTAAAAAGTTCTGAAAAAAATTGGCGATGAGTGACCTGAAAGTTGTCGTTAGAGTTACTCAACGTCTCTCTTTTCGTTATTCCCTTCAAGAGGGATTCAACATTTTCTTTTTCTTTCCGTTTTCCTTTATTACGGAGTAGATGATAGAAAATTATCTCCCAATGCGAAATCTGCGAGTTTTCGAATGGAGTACATCTCATATATGTAATGTATATTTTGTAACCTAACGTAATGTTACCCTGTGACCGGCAAACGAAAAACGATTTTCCTGAATTGGAATCGAGTTACGGAATTCCGAATTTGTTGTTACGAATTGTTACTAATTAGTCATTAAATATTGGCATTGTTTTGGAAAAGAAATTTTAATTTTTTATTACTCTGTTTTAATAATAAAAATATTGTTGTTCCTAAAAACTAGATTTTTTCAATATATTTATTTTAATAAATAAATAATCAGTCAATAGGAAAGAGATGGAATGAATACAATATATCAAAATTAGTAAAAAATAACTAATGACCTTTTTTTTTCGAGCTTCAACAAAACCCTTCTGCATTGTCCTACATTTTATATTTAAATAGTTGGCAACCCTATTCCTAAACCATTATACAGATACAATAATAATTACAAGTGTTTATAATTAAAATGTGTTTTAAGAATAAATATAGGATAAAATAGTACCTATACTACAATATATATATACCATGTACGTGTTTACAAATGATTACGAGATTTGCACTTTCACATATTAGGGAAGTTGAAGATGGTTCTTGACAGTTACGACAAGTAAAATTACCAAGTTATTAGACGGGTTTTGGTAATTATGGCCAACAACTTGCACCAGAGACTAGATGTCACCAGGGAGAACAATTTTGTGGACTACCTTATTAATTGTTACCTGGGAGTCAAACCGGGGATTTCGTGCATCGAAACAGGCTTTTTGATACCACAGTTGACCCCCCTTCCTATTAATTATTATTATATAAAATTTTAATGTTTTTGATACGTATCCAATTTTACTATCCATTATACACAAATTACGTCTTTAATAAATATACTTTTATCATATTCATATATTTATTAGGTATGTATATAATTATAATATTAATTTAGGTATTATGGTTACATATAGATATTTAGTATCTACTACTAATATGTTGATAAGAATTTTTTAATAATTTGTATTGGATCAATTCATGTGTATTATTTTTATTCTATTTAATAATATTGGTAATTAAAATAACTATATTCATACCTATCATATTAGTCACATCTGCAGTCGGAATTTCTGTATATATATATATTTCTAATATCAAACTATTAAATAATTCTTGAAAATATCTATGATATAGTATTCCAGGTCACAGACATACGTAGTTATTAGGTACCTTCAATTTATAATATTATAATAAATAAAATAAAATAATAAATAAATAAATATTATAATAAATTTAATTAATATTGTTATTTAATATTTACATAATATTATTAAACGAATATAATCAAAATATTTTGTGGTCCAATTTAACGACCTATAGGCATATTGTGTAGGTATATTAGAGAGATACATTTTTCTAATTGGACTTTAATTGAAAGAATAATAAGTATATTGAATCAAAAAATTATTACTTATATGGCTATATATATATATATATATATATATAGTTCAAATGATAAAATAATAATAGGGCAGATGAATGTCATTCATTTATAATAATTTATCTTCATAAACATAAAATTGATTTCTACATTTGATTTATTATTATGATTTCATACAATTGATTAAAAGTATCAGTTTTTGAACCTAATTTATAAAATGCATTATCTATATTTTCTAATAGATATATTACCACTAAAATGTTTTACGAATTCATAGAGCATCTGCAGCTGTTATATCGGTAATTAATTATTATTTGTTTTCGGGTAGGTATAGGTAATTATGATAAAAATCAACATCTACTATAGATACATTTCGTGAGTGTATCTGTTTATAATCACCAATAAATGATTGAAATTTTGAATTGTCTATCAAATATATGTTAACATACACCAAATTCGGATATTCACAGTAAAGTAGGGATAATATATCTTATAAGTATACCTAGGTACTCGTATAACACTAGAGGTCTACGTTACGCAGATTCTTTGCTGTCTACAAATTTTTATTTGTAACACACTGACACAAACAAATTTTCGAATAAAAGTCGTGTGTAGTTAATGTGTATAGGGTGAACTGGTATGTTCCTGTATAAAATATAGACATACAGGGACGTAACTACCGGAGGGAGGCTGCAAGGTTTTTTATTTTGCTCAAACAAAATAAAATTCAATCGGTTGGCTAAACAAAAAAAAAAAAAAAAAAATTACCTCGCTACACCCCTGCAGTAGGCATAAGTTTATTTTATTAACTTTTAAGAGTAATATGTATTAGGTACATTTATTATCAATAAATTGTATATCATCAATTGGTCGTAAACGAAATAATATTTCTAATTACCTACCGTTATATAGATAGATACGTCTTGTATATAATATGCTGTAATATATACGAATGTTTTTGCGGCCTTCAACATATAGTAGGTAAATCGTATAATATGGATAGTTCCTGATTCGTGTATTGAATTACTTAAGTTTTAATCATATCTATTGTTCTTATTATATATTGTATTATATTATTTATATCTTACTACGCTTACGTAAAGATATGTTTTTTTTTCTAGGCTATACAATAGGTAGGTAATATAATATATTTTATATAAAATAATATTAATGTTCAAATAAAGCTTAACCTAGGTATAACCGTATGGCATATAGGTAATTTATAAATTTAACAATAAGATACCTACAGTAAAGTATTTAAAATTCTTAACAGTTAAATACAATATATCAAAATGGCAAATATTCAATATAGATATTACTTATTAGTTATTAGATATACCTATGCCTATATATTATTATCACAGAATATACACAAATGCACATATATAATATATATATATATGTATATATATGCTTATGTCTTATGTAGTGACTTCATGGGTAATCCTTCAATTATAATTGTATAGGTAGGTTTGTAAAAAAATGGTATTTAAATAGTATAAAAAGCTTTTTTTTTAATAATCTTTCACTCGTTTAATAAGTTTCTAGAACCTTCCTTGTACATGAATATGTTCCTACGCGAGATGAAAGTATAAAAACGCACATATAGTTGGTAGCTATATAGGCAATGGCAGTGATAGATTGAAGCAAAGCGAGGAAAGCGCCCTACTTAAATTTGGTGTTGCTTCATCAGCTTTGTCCCACCCGATTTTAGACCAAATTGAAAGTTCACATTTCAAAAATATTTTTATTTTCATATAATAAACATTATACCTAATAATTTATAAAAAAAAATAACTGCATAATATTATTTAATATTTAACTTGCTCATATATTTTATATTACGTATATTATTTTTTACCTACCTATAAAAATATTTAATTTAAATTGTACACTATACATATTTTTTAAATTATAATTTTTTTGTATACCTAGGTATATGTAGGTTAAATATAACTATTGGTATAAGTAGGTGCTAATAATATATGTAATTATAATTTATAAACAATTTTAAGTGACATATATGGTATTTAATGTCATACTTAATATTATTATTAGACAATAATATTTCATAAAATCATTTTAATTTTATATACGGTGGTTAATTTATCAGGCTCACCTAATTTTATCTGTGAATACTAAATTATACTAAATATTTATCTTTTTTTAATTATTATATTTTGTAAACTTAAGATAGGTTTTTTTTTTATTTCACTACATTTTTATAATAAGTTGGAATTTTTTACTGTTTTTTATTCTTGTTATTTTTTAGGTACCTATTATACTTTTCTTAAATGACATCCTATATTCATTTTGATGTGTTATCTAATATCGAATATATTGAATCAACAGTTAATTACTTATTAATTAAGGTTTAATTTATTACTTAAAATTAATGTTTTTAAAGTTTAGAAAAGCGGAGTAGTGCGGTGTACAAAAACAATTATTGTTCGTCCCTCCACTAAACACTTAAAAGTATAAACCTAAAAATGTACAAGGATAATAAATAATAAAAATTATAATTTTTTTGTAAAAATACAGTGAAATAAGTATCCAAAGTTTTCAAAATCAATAATGAAAAAATATAAAATATATTCACGCAGAGAAATAATTAGGTTAACACGATAAAAAAAACCCCTATATAGTGTATTGGTACATACTATATAATACCTATATACAATGTTTTTAATTTTTTTTTTTTTTAATGATTAAAATTGATAAATGATGAGTAATAATAATTGACATAATATATAGTTCACATTGACCATTAGTCATTATACTTATTATACTTATAGCCTTTAGTTATACCATGTCCGTTCAGTTCATAGTCCGTACTCCATATTCTATTATACAATGTATAGAACCAATATCCAATACAAAATTGTTGATTACAAAAACGATAAATACAGTAAAACACATTATAAAAATAATAACGAAGTATAAGTTACCATTAAGATTTAAGGGAGTGTTATTACCTATATTTATTAAACAATAGTAATTATATACTATAATGATCATTCCGATTATAAATTAATATTCATTTCCATATAAAAATGAAATGTAATAAAATATCTATATCCAGTAATTTAATAATGTGGAATATACGTATGATTTATTATTTTTACATAAAAAAAAAAAATTTATTTTAAAAATGTATAGTGCGTATACCTCTTATTACCTACAAACTACGATTAATAATTTAATAAATTTAATTAATTGAACTTCGAAGCATCGTTTAAAAAAAAATTTATATTTAGATATGTAAATAATAATAATATATTCTGTAAGATCTGAATTAATTTATTACATTTTCGAATCATGGATAACATGTTTTTTTTTTTTACGTTTTTATACATTTTTTGCGAGTAAAAGGAATCGAATAAGAGTTTTGGAGTAGAGTTCTTTTGATAGTAAATTGGTTCTATGTATATATATATATATAGTTGATATCTTCTTTAGAGGAATCATTTTTCAATATTCTCAGTAGTTTTCTGAAGCATGAAGAAAAACTAGGTACCTTTTATAATATGAAAGTATTTTACAAGTGTTACAGGAAATTAATAAAATAACAAATAAAGTTGCCATGATTTATTTATTTTATATTTTTTTTAGATTTTTAGCGTATTGAGCTTATTGAGTGAGGAATTTATGTGTTATACGATAATGTGTTTTTATATTTTTATTTAGATATGTGTATGTGTACACTCTCTCGGGTAAAAAGAATCGAGTAAAAGTTTTCGTGTATAGAGCTTTTTAGTGGCAAATTCGGACTAGTTGGTATTTTTAAAACTTTTCCAATAGTTTTCTTTAGTGTAAAGAAAAACCACCAATACAATTGTTATAAATTGGAAAATTGTAGTATTACAAACTTATAATTTACACCCAAATACTTACCTACTATAGTAATATATTGATGTAAACATTTCAAAACATTTTTACCACTTTTCGATATTTTTTAAAATTTAAAAATAAGATCCATTTTTTACACTTGTATAATATACCTAAGTACCTATATGTTAATAATTTAATATAATACTTTCAAATTTAATATATCCACCACCATTAGTGGCGTACGCAGAGGGAAAGCTAAAGGGCAATCTTTAGGGGCAAAATCGCTTAGTTTACAGACAAAGGACTGTTAGTAATGGGGGAGGGGTTGCAGGTTTCATGCACTATTTTGGTAAGAATAAATAATACTTATTAAAAATATTTAATTTGAATTTTTAACTTTTTAAAAGGTTTAGCCTTAAATGTATTTAATTTTAATATTTTTAAAATATTTTGCATCATATGGAAAAAAATTTATTATTAAGCATCGATAAAAACGAGTGACAAAATAATTTAATTTTTGAATTCTATTTTTTTTATATTCATACATTTTTCCTAATTTTGTAATCGTGATATAAAAATAACTGTACAGTAAACGGTGGTTTTATTTTTGGATAATTTTAAGATATTTATTTGAAAATTAAAAAACTACATAAAAACAAACTACAGGATAGATCATGAGATTGTAAAATATAATATTAATACATTGATTTGGTATACTTTTAAGTTTTAATTGATACATTTTCTTTAAATTTTGAAACTGATTATTCCTTAGTTTGGTAATAAATGAGAAAAGTACAGCCTAGTAATAATAATACAGATCATTGAATTTTGATTACTACAAAACTCCAGTCTCATTTATAAAATAATTTTAAATTGTAAATACATTAAGTATGGAGGCTGAAATATACCTACGTTTAAATTTCAAAAATTATTATACTTTAAATTTTAAACATAATAATGTTATAAATGTATAAAAAAAATACAAAAAAAAACACGTACTCTGTGATCATTTTAAAGTGTTTAAAACCAACATTTTCGGATTTATGAGGAAATAACCATTATTTTAACCCATATTTTTCATTATTTTTCCATGGTTTTTTCTAATGTTTTTTTAAAAAATCAAATCTCTTCAAAGCACCATTCTGACAACATTTTCATGTCAAAAAATGGGTACGTATTAAAAATTAAATCATGACGTCAAGTCTTCTGGTCGATAAATTACTCAAATAAAAATATAAGACCAATTAATATCATAGTAAAACGAGAAAATATTTTGTACCGCTCAGAATTTAAAATTTATAGTTATTATATTCATTTTTGGGCATTATTATAAATTTTTTAAGTCATCAAACTCTTATTTGCAATTATTATTGTTTAAAAAAAAGTTCTATCTACAAAAATGAAGTTTTGGTATTTAAGTTTTAAAAATGATTAACAAATTATTTGTTAATAATATTTGTTGGTTCTTTTTCAGTACCCCTGGACCTCCCTTCCGTAAATACGCCACTATATATATATATAATATAGGCATACATTATATAATATATATTTTTAACAGTATTCTATTATAACACTGAAAAAGCAACTTTTTTATTCTTTCATACCTAATTTTGTTAGGATATTGGTGGTCCACCAATATCTTATATGCAATATGAGTGAAGTATTTATTCACTATCTCTACTGCAGACCGGCTTTTTTTGTCATTCAATAATTTTCCGCTAATTTAGGGCGTCTAGTTTTAAATAAAGCCTACTGGGATTATCCCGGTATCCCGATGGGCTAGTACGTGCCTGTATTTATATATAGGTATGTTCCACTACAACTCTGGATCGTCTGGAGATATTTAAAACCAAATGACTTACTTACTATCTAAAAAAAAAAATGCTTTAGGGGCAAAACACTCTAGGAAAAAAAGCACCTCTAGAGGATGGGTGGGAAGAAAGTGACGTGTAAAAATAATCGAAAATAGCCGGTATACCTACCTATTACCATCAATTTCATAGTTTTCGAGTCCTTCTTGCATGGACAATTTTCACGGTAATGTTATAGTCACATATGATGATTATGTGTACCAAGTTTGGCTGAAATTGCTCCAAGTCATTTCAGAGTTACGGTGGAATTTTTTTTTAATATTCGATTTTAGCGTGTAACTGCAGTGCATTACTCTTTGTGCATATACCTTGGAAAAATATTTCGAAAACATCACTGGGTGGATGACACACACACACATATATATATATATGTGTGTAGATCATATGTCGATCCATTAGACAACTTAGACAAGAATGTTTTCAAAAACGTCAGGATGCTCGTGTATCTAACCTAACCTATATACATATACGCCGGTCGCTGGGTAATCAACTATGTAAATATTATTATAAATTAATCAGTAATACTGTTCACGGGCAAAGTCGGATAATTTCAGGTAGTTTAAAATAAAAATAATATAGATAAGTACCTACTATTCTGTCTATTTTGAACTAACATGTAAGAGTAAAATAAACCAACGCGTTTGAGCAAATTCTTTATTGTTTTTATTGCACAACTAAACTACAGACATATACGTACGAGTGAATAGTATTATAACAAGACTAAGACTAATAAATTATATGCTAGTGCTCGAGTCCTACGGGCTATCGACAGTGCTATATCCCCAGCTCAGCAAATTCCAGCTCCTTGTCAATACCCAACTCTATATCTAAGAAGAATAAGAATAATATAAGAATAATATATAGTGGCGAATACTAAATAATAACTATATAATATATCAGGGGTTCCTAACATGTCCAAGAATCAAAGGGACGATGGCCTAACTGGCAATTGTTTTTATCAATAATTATTTTTAAAGACCAGATTTTGCATAAAATACATGATTCGATATTGTCTATGCATCAAATACATGCAGTCATTGAGTTTTTATAAATCATTACCTACTTGAACGATAAAATAACAAAATTGTATAATGCATATTTTTGCATATTTTGGGCGTTAGTGCATATTCTTAATTGAAATGTATTTTTTTTGCATATTATAGGTATAAAATGTTATTTAATCGCTATATAAATTAAAAAATATATATATATATATATATATTGAATTTAATTTCAAATTTGATTTCTTAATTATTGTATAGACATTTTATTATTTAATATTATATTATACTTAGGATATCATCTTTTGTTGGTTGTAAAAGTTTACACAGAGGCGAATACATAGGTCCCGAACGGAGGGGGGGGCGATTTATTAGTTATAATCAAAAAAAGGTCATCAATCTATTTTTGTGCCATTTTTCTCCAGTTTTTTTTTTATTAAATTGCCGCTATTGTCCCTCCTCTAAATCCGCCCTTGAGTTTACATAATATTGTAATTTATTTATTTTCTAACAAACATTAAAACTTTTTGTGCACCTACTTGTTGTGCTTGCTTTATATTATTTTAGCGGGGTCCTTTTTACCGCCAAAATTATACCTTTCCATTTTCCGCCAGATATAAAAATCGATGGTATATACTCGTATATATATATATTAACTACCTAAATACGTAGCGGCTCGTAGGTAAAATATTTAATATATAAATATAGTAAAAAATAGTACCTACGAATTATATTGCTATAATACTTTATAGTATACACTATATACATACATTATGTACTTTATAATAATATATATAATAATTAATAATATAATAGGTATATTCGGTGCGTTCGTATATATATAATATCGGTGTAGATTTCATCTAACTATAAAAAAAACTCTGTAAAAAGTAATACAATACATGACTGATTTCAATTTGTAATAATAATAATTGTATTGTAATAATGTTCCTAATATTTTATTATTTATTAAAATGAAAATTATGTTATTTTTTTTTCAACAAATCTGTACCTACTTATTTTACTTCATAATTGAATATTCTTCACCAATCGGTAAATTAAGCCCGGTACAGGTATATTATATTGTAATTATACCTTGGTTCGTAATTTCAACTGGGTAATGTAGAAATGTTCATAAAATAGTGAATATCTATTGTTACTATCGATTGAATACTATCCATTTTTATACCTGGCGGAAAAGAAAAAGGTATGGTTTTTGGCGGAAACGGATTATGCCCATATTATTTTAGTGTTTTTCTTTGCTTTTTATCATTAATCTTATAAGTAGGTACCTACTAATACTAAATTTAAAGCTAAACAAAAATAATTGAATTTTATACGGCATATTTCGTGTTTTACCTTTATAAGTGCATGAAAATCCGGTCTTTAATTATTATATATAAGTATAGGTACCTACTGTATAAGTATTTTGTATTCCGGTCATACAGATAGTAGGTAGGTAGTTACTGTAGATATAAATGATAAATAAAACCACCCAAAAAATTATCCAAGAATATATACCATCACCCGAATAAACGTAGAAATTGAGGTATTTTTGAAACATCTTTAACTATACATAGAACTATATAGAGGGGGATTTTATAAAGGATTGGAATTCCGTCAATTCATCGAATCGAATAATATAAGTTCAAAATTACAAAACGATCGGGCACCCTACATCCTTGTCATTCTAGAGTACACCTGTACGTAGGTATTATTAATAACTGTAGAAAATGGCATAGGTACCTACCAGTTACCCATTGTAAAAGGGAGAGAAAGAAAAGGTATAGTGGGTACAATATATATTATGTACATTGTATACAACAGGTTTGCTCCTCACGTAGTCCATGTACAATGCACTCGGATGTGTTATGTGTACATACCTACTGTACAACAGTGTGGAATTTGATTGGTGTACATAATTTTATATGCAATTTTATAGTGTCTTATATAGATGTTATTTATTTTAATGATATTTTTCTGATTTTTACGGGAATTTAAAATTTCTAGTTAGTTTTTAGATTCTGAGCGGGATGAGGGATTTAGTGGTTTTATAATGATGTTTATTTATTTTTTATGTGAGCAACTTTTCGATCAAGAGTCGAGTTTCTAGGAGTTCTAGAGTAAATACCTTTTTTTTATTATAGAAAATTTGTTCTAGTTTAAGGTGACCATATATTTTGGAAATTTAAAAACGGAACAAAAAAAAAAAAAATCCGCCAATATTTTTTATAAATCACTTTGAAAACGGCAAATAAGAAAAAAAAATCCGTATAAATCAAAAACGGGATTCCACTTCCAAGACTGGGACAAAAAGTGTACCGTTTAAATTTTGTAGGGACATTGGGACGCGATCCACAAAAGAGTACAATCCCGGATAAAAACGGGACGCATGGTCATTTATAGTGTACTCTAGCTAAGGTACTCTTGTGCATTTTTTTGTACAGTTTGCGACACCTCATAATTTTTTGTTAATATCCAAAAAAATAATAATTTCAAAATTGGAATTATTTTGTGGCATTAACAAGAAATTAGGGAGTGCCGCAAAAAAAAAAAAAAAAATTATTTTTAAAGGCCCATCCTATTCTAGTTGGTAATATATTATAAATGTAGGGAATTTTTTACTTGGGGACCGTTATTTCGAAATAACAAAATATAAAATTGTCATGGTTACCTTTCTTTTAGTTATATTATTATTGAAATAATGTTTCAAATTAATAAGTATAAAAATGACTAATTGGTAATTAGTTTACTAATATTAGATGAAAAATTTTATAGTAAATAAAGTTTTCTAAAGTTGTGTAGTAGGAACCTTAGTAAATAATGTTTGTGGTTACTTTTTTTGGGGTCTAAAATTCTGAGGTTATTTTTCCAGGGTTATTTTTTCGGGTTACCATTATTATTATTATATGAAATAGCTACGCTCAGAATAGTTTTATTGTATGTAGGTAATTATGCAAATAATGTGTTGATTTATCATTACTTTCAAATGCAATTACACATCGATGCATTTTCTTTTTATATAATATCTACAATTAATACCATTATTTAAAATGTTTTCAATATTAATGTCAATTAGGGCTTTAGATGTTATTTTAAGTACCTAATCATATTATATTGTTTTAGACATTACATAGGTACCTACTACAGTTGGCTCCAACCCTTATCGTAAATAAAAAAGGTAAATTAAAAAAAAAGTAGTCAGGTAGTTCAAAATTAAATACGAATTGCCTCAAAAAATGTTCACATGAGTTATCTTCGGTAAAATAATTAGTAATTCATAAATTGTTTTGAAAATACAATATATGTAATAATTTTAAATAGGCTTTTCGCATAAAAATGTTGCAGACTTCAGAGTTCTCAGTTCAGTGGTACTTTTATTTTTATTGCTTATTTTTGCCTGTTAAAATTAAAATTTCGGATTTATCTGAAATGCAATTCTTATAAAAATGATCCGTCTGTTTAGTTACTAGTTACTAGTATGTCCTCTTATTAATGTATATATAACATCTTATTAAGTATTAACTTTTAAGTTATTTAGTTAATAAGACAAGTAAAGGTTTGTATTGCCAACTGGGAAAAAAATTAAAAAAAAAAAAAGTCATTCACACCTTAATTTACGAACTGACTTAATTTGTATAGAATCATACGGTTATATAATTTACAGTTGGATTAACAAAAATTTTAGTTGGGCCAACCACATATTTTTTTCTGTGTATGCATAACAACATTTTTGGATGCAACAGATTATTGGAAGATAATAAATAATCGGACTAATTGAATAAATTAATTAACATAATTAATTCAGTATTCACTCATAAAAATATGATCTATTTTCGTAGGCAATACTCGACAAACGACAATCGATGTGTGTAAGTTGTTCTATGGTTGTACATTTGTACATAGGTATATGGTCCCCTACACATATAAACGATATATTAATAAATAAATATTATTTACACTATCGACAGACGACAACCGGTCGTAATGTTTTATTAACATTTTCAAAAAAAATGTACAGTCATCGATAGAAGTTTATCGGTCGACACGAATAAACAACACAATAAAAAGTGAATGACGTTTTTTGATGCATTGTCCTAGTGTCCTTAAAACAATAGTCAATGTTAAGTACACAACTAAAATATTGTGGGCTAATACAATTGTTTATGATTTTTTATAATTTTACTATTCATTTACACTTTATGGTTTGACCTTATATATATATTAATACAATATAAATATATAATATTTTGTCTCTTTAGGAAGAATTTAGATTTAGACACCATGAAGAAAGCATGTTACTTTTTAAAATTTAAATGTTTTGTTTTTCTATTATGAAATTTCAAATGTTTAATGTCTAAATGTATCAAATGTCAATGTATTAAGTTTCAAAGTATTTTCATCACACCTAATAAGTTAACATTATAATTTAAAATAATTAGTTTTTATAGTTAATAAGAAAGCTAATTGGGACAGGGATGTGGTACATGGAAAGGAATATATACGAAATTTGGGAAAAGGTAGCAGAGGGTGTTAAGAAAGTTGCTAAGGAAGTCGTGGGCGTGAGTAGAGGTAATATGCCACAGGATAAACAAACATGGTGGTGGGCAGAAGAAGTACAGGGAGATAATATCAAAGAAAAAAATACAGTTTAAGAAATGGCAGAAAAACAGAGAGAGGGAAGATTGGGTAGAGTATAAAAGTTTATCTAAAGCAGCAAAAAGTGCAGTGAGTAAAGCTAAATTAGAGAAATATGATGAGTTGTATGAGAGGTTAGGAACTA
>JAIPRL010006331.1:0-12907 GCA_025469235.1 Pemphigus obesinymphae
TTTTAAAGTATTTTATATTTATTTATTAAATTTTTTAATTAAAATTACACCCCCCCCCCCCCAAAAAAAAAAAAAAAAAAAATTATAAATACGCCACTGGATATCACATAATATGTACCTACCTATTTTCGATTTCTCAATAGTTTTATTTTTAATAATAGTAGTGCTTTAATTTTAATTTTTTAATAGTTGTATAGTTTAATAATTTTTATAGTAATCTAATACATTTTTGGCATATTACAAAAAAAAAAAATTTACAATTTATAGGTAGGTACTTTATAATTATTTTACTCTAAATTCCCAATGTCATGCAATGGACTTGCCTAGTAATTTTTTAATAATTAACCAAACTTGATTAAACTTTGTAATTATTGTTTTTTATGGCTATAGATTAAGAAAAAAATTGGCCATGTATATTTAAATGAAGAACGAAAATAAATGTATAAATATTTTAAAAGTATTTTTTTACATATAGACCAATAATAGACCTACCTATTATCTATACATATATACATTTTTTTTAAATTCTTTTTATCATTATAGGTACCTATAATATTATGTAATACATGTAACAACATATTAAATACATTTTACAAAGTTAACATATATTATAATATTATTGGTGGATAATATACTACTATTATTAAAAATATTAATACCTAATTAGTAATTATCTAATAAATAATAATATATAGAGATTTAAATAATCTTACGATCTTTAATTTTCTATATAGCTATTGTATTATATTTCTATATAATGAAATAAAATAATATATTTAAGTGCATTAGGTATATCTATACTATAAAACTGTGCCAAGCGTGGTTTTCATGTCGGCGCTTAATACTTTAGTTTTTCACTTATTATGGAAAAAGTATTAAAAATATTGGAATTTTGAAAAAACTATTGTGTTCTGGACAAATATAGGTACATATGAAATATATAATATAATTGTGTGAATATCATGATTTTATACATAATAAATAAGTGTTAAAAGAACGATTTTGACGTACGTACGATTTTGTTAGCTGAAAGACTACTAGCGCTAAAAAATCAGCGAAACGCTTCCTATCCGCATATGCAATAAAAAAATGATAATATTAATATGTCGTCTCTCGTCGAGTAACCTGTTTATTTACAATCGTGCTGATAGCAGATAGAGAAAAACATGCGCTGTCCATGATCCATATAATTTATTGATATAAATGTTTTTTATATATATAAATTGATAAGTGTCAATGTAAGTCTCAAAATGTAAACACTGAACAGCAAAATAATTTATTACTGAGTTGTGAATCTTCTATTAATTTTGTTAATATTCTGTTCATTATTTAATAACTATTTGGCAGTGATTAAATTATATTTAAAACGAAATATATAATTTGTGTTTAAGAGTACCTAATAATAAATTATAGATTTGAACATAAGTAAATAAAAACACGTCCGTCTTGTAGAATGAAGCGAGTAAAATTCTAAATTACTTGTAAGTACATATTATAGATCATCTAGTTGTATTTTATGAAATTTTGGTCGTTAAGTATTTCAATATTTCTACTGTTTTAAGTCTTAATGGTTCTATTAATCATGAACAAAATTAATCAGCAACCTTACATATATAACAATATATACCAACTACCTTGATGTTTTCAAACATATACATTTTACATATATATATATATATATATATATATATGTGTGTGTGTGCATACGGATACAGATAATATATTATAAACATAAATATATAGGTAGTTTGGATTATTGGATGATAATAAGTAGGGTAGGTATATCAGAAAAGAATCTAGGTAAAAAAATCTGGTTAGTATGGGGTAGAAATACTGCTTATATAGTACCTACCTACTTCCTTACATATAGTATAATATATAATATGTATATAGGTAAAGTGTAAATATATAAATATTAAAAAATAAACATAGGTATGTATTTATTTATTATTTAGGTACTTTATATTTATATTATATACCTATACAAATTGAAAAAGTATAAAAGTTATGATTTGTTGATAAATTCAAATCCAAATTATACTATACAATAAATCACTACAATGGACAAAACATTGGATAATTTTAAGTAAAGTTAACAAGAAATTTATGAAACATTTACAATTATTTACACGTAAGTGCCAGCTCCTACATTATCGGTGTGTGCAATGTTGGTAATATTATTATATGGGTTTCAGATAATGGGCTTTACATACATATACAATTTTTTTGTACTATTTGAAAATTGCCTATTCATAATTCTTAAAAATTAGCCCACTAGCCACCATAACTCATTGCCGTTGTGAACTCTTCATCCAGAGTAACCTTAATTTTAATATTATCTTTATTTTCCCTTCTCTTACTCATGATAGAAATTTGTTTCCTTCTCATTTTGGTTATTTTTCTCTCGATATTCCAAGTCTCTTCAAACCCTGTTCTCATATTATTCATGCCAAATCTCATAATTAATCAACAAGTTTTTAAATCTATTTTTTGTTCTTAACATTTTATTTTATTTCTATATATTATATCAGGGATGATAATATATATGTATAAAACTTTTTATATATATAATATATATACAGTTATTTTGTGTTTGATATTCACTTTAAATACAATTTAACGTGTTCAATGTTTTTGTTACAAGTTACTTTTTTTCAAATAAAATCAGAATTGGTATAAAATATGAATATAAATTTATGTAATTACAATATTCAATTGTATTTTTCTTCCTATTACATATAAAATAATGCATATGTACCAAGTAAAAAGAAAATAGTTGGAAAAATTAAGTAAATTATATTAAATACTATTAGGTATCAAATAATAACATACAAAATAAAAATGTATAACTTTAATTTTATATCAAAATAGTATTATACATACATACCGTATACTATAAGTTTTATACGTATGTATACTATATACTTTATATTATACCATATTATATGTTACAACCCTGATATATATTAAACATCTAATAACATTGTTGTGCTGTAATTATTTAATTTTTTTAAATATTTCATCCAAAATAAAGGCACTTAAAATAATTATATATATATATATATACCTAAGTTATTATGTAAAATAAAATGATCATAATATTTATTCAATAACAGAAATTTAGAGTACTAATTCAATTATACAATTTTTATTTTCAGATTCAATATACTCAAAAACCAGAGATGTATAAATGAGAACAGTGAATATTGAAACAGTTAAAATACATGCCCCAGAAATAATAAATACTTACTTTTATGTTAAAATGGATAATGTTATGCTAAAAAATAATGAGCCTATTAATAGTAATTCATCTAAATTCAGTTTAAAAGAAAACTTTTCATCTACAACGACTGCAGCAATGATTACCGGTTTAAGTGAAAATGCATTTGAATCTATTATCAAAAACATTAAAGCAGAAAATTTTCCATTAGTTCCCGATGAATCAAGTGATTCTGATGATTTGATTGAAAGAACAGAGACTAATGAAGAGATTAATAAAAAAAAATTAAATCAACAAAAATATAAAACATGTGAAGTGACTACCAATGAATATCAAAACAATAATGAAAACATGTCTAATAAAATAGATTTAAATGTTTCTGAATTAAATTTCCAGGTAAAATATTTTAATAATATTAATTCATTATTTTATTATTATTATTATATAATACCTAATATAGATTTAGTATAGATTAAACATAGATTTTTATACTAGGTTATTTATTTTTATATTATATTATAATAATAATAATCAACTAAATACATTTTTTTCGAAAATACAAGTCACCCCAATATTTTGGTTTATACAATTTGATTGTATTTACAGAACCTCCGTTTATTTATTGTAATTTGTATTTAAAGGGGACAATAAACATTCACTTTTTAAGGTATAAGCCATTTCTATGAAATTTTTAAATAAATGAAAATCAAAGAATTCAAAAATAGTTCAGTGTCAGTATAATTTTTATTACTGTATAACCATAATAATATTTGGTTTAAACTAAACTAAAAGCAAGACCAAATTGTGGAACTTTGGAATGTAAAGATTTTGAATTTAAAATTTGAAAACGGATTTTAATTTGTTGGCCTATTTTCTAGGGATTGGTTGAAGCATTTTCTTTTAACATGAACACTGCACCTTCGTTTTAAGGAGTTGTATATAGGCAATTTTTAAGAAATGTTTAGAAATATAAAATTTTAAATACAATTATAAAGTATCTTTTTGGTCTGTCCAGCAAAGTAACGCGACGGTTCTGCACATGCAGACTGACGACCGAGCGAGTGCTGAGCCGTCGTATCCTAAGTCGCTGAGAACATTGGCTGGGCATGCGCGAGACGAGCTTGCGGCACATTCTCTTGCTGAACAGAGTATAGTTTAATTTTCTTTTTCATTTTGAAGTGTTTATAACTTTTTTTAATGCGATAAATTAGAAATCCCAAAAAATATTCACTCTAAATTATCATCCTCTTTAGATTTGATAAAAATCATAGCTATTTCAACTTCTAAAATCACTTTAAGGGTGTTGGATACCGACCAGTTTTTTTTACTAAAATATACCTTCCTTTTGTTAATCGTATAGATCAGCCTGGCAGAACATTTCTGAAAACAAGTTTGAATTAGTTATGAAGTTTACTTGAGATCAACTTTCTCACATTTTAAATTTTGATTTCTAAGTTCTCTTAAATTTGAATTAAAAATTTTAAATGCTTTGTTGTATGGGTTTAAAACTAAAAATTAAAAAGTGGGAAAGTCGATCTCATTTATACATAATGATGAATTCAAATCAGTTTTCACAAATATTATTGGGTTTTTAGAATGATCTGTATTATTGACAAAAGATAGGTATATTTTGGTAAAAATAAAAATGAAATAAAATCCATTCTGTCGCTCAACAGAACATTGGTGACATGTACAAGAGTTGCCGCATACGTATTTCTCTACAGTGGATTGCGGGGCTGTGGCATCATGTTAGGTTGTTCAAAGTTATCAATTATTGATATTCAAATATCTGGTATGCACCCGTATCTAAAGTCTAGACTATGTGTATAATGTATACTGTATAATATAATATACCATCTATATCATATAGCTAACTTGTCAATTAAAAGAAACTCGAATATAGTATAATCTAGTCTAGTGTACATATAGGTATATTGTGATAAATTTTTGTTGTCGCCCAGTGAAAATTCTTTAAAAAATGCACTGATAAATGTGGTGTCTATGTTAAAATTAAAGTTAAAACACCTATTGCCAATTTTA
The DNA here is from genome assembly GCA_025469235.1 of Pemphigus obesinymphae. Lineage (NCBI taxonomy): Eukaryota > Metazoa > Arthropoda > Insecta > Hemiptera > Aphididae > Pemphigus > Pemphigus obesinymphae. The sequence goes on from JAIPRL010006331.1 coordinate 5,261, forward strand.
AAAAGGAGAATATTTTCTAGAAAAATACATCATTTTTGTAAAATATTGTTTATCAATGGAGTTACAGCATTAAAAAAAAAGAAACACTGTATCTTCTTTGATACCCAATATTTTACATAAAGGATATGTCATTTTCTAGAAAATATTCTCCTTTTTAAAATTGGTAATAAGTGTTTTAACTCTAATTTTAAAGTAGACACCACATTTATTGTTTTGCATAGCATAATTTTGCTATATTACCCATTACATAGACGGAGATAACAAATGCGGGTGCGTGCGACGTCCTCTGTTTTGTGTAAATATAAGTGTTTTATCGCTGAAAATCTTCAGTGTACCGTCCTCTTATTATGATTAAACTATTTATAAATTTGTTTTTTAATTATATAGGTATAACATGAACATAAATTTTGTTATATTGCCTCGATCGATCCCTAATAAATAAAAAGATAAATTATAAAATGTTTTTCGGAATTAAAATTGAATTCTCCAAAAACCCAATTTTGTCCAGCTTTTTGGTTAATTTCTGGATTGGACTTATAAGTTATTATTTTAAAAATCTAGTTTTATTTAATTACCTTACATTTACCTTTTATTGATATATTCGAATTTTTGCCGCAAACAGAACGGTTGCCATTCTGATTGATACAACAAATTTGGATATATCATTACCCCCTTCACTAACTAATATGTCTTGTATACCTATGTGTAATTGAGAAAAATCCTTAGAATAAGCCCTGCACAAGATATTTTTAAAATACATTTTAAAAGTAATCAAAAATAGTTTCATATCTGCTATATCATCACTTTTTATTGTTGTGTAATCATGACATTTGTTCAAAAACTACTTGTGGCTTTCTCAGTTTGATCAAAAATGATCATAGAAGGGAAGTAATTACTTTAAATAAAATATGACTTAAACTAAAACATAACATGGAGTTTTGTTTGATAAATATATTTAAACATTTAAAATTTATGATTCAAAAACGTCAAATTTTCAAATTTAAAAAATCATTTTAACTAAAAAAATACCATGTTTGTCCACAGTAAATATTCTCATCTATCATATACTGTTTAAATTTTGAATTTACGATAATTAGGATAGAGGTTGAACTTGGAAAACAATAATGTGTTTTAATGCCATTAAAATGCATGTATGCACCATCTTAAGGCTTAACAGATGACCACCATTTACTTATAGCAGGGACAAGTAATTTTGATTTGGAAATTGAAAAATTAATGAACAATATTCAACAACAAAAAACATTTTATCAAACAATTTCCACGCTTGTATGTAACATAATTTTGTTAATTTTATCCAGCCCGCGAACCCTATTTAATTTGTGAATGTGGCCCGAGAGTAGGTACAAAATGGTTGCCGACCACTGATTTAAATTTTGGTATTTAACTATAAGTATTTATTTATTTATAATAAAAAATATTAATTGTTTTTATTTATTTATTTATTTATTTATTACTTTACAGTTGCAGAAAAACACAGACTTACTTGCCACCTGTGAGTATTATTATAAAATAAAACATACAAGATAAAATCAATTTTAATTATTGTAAAATGTATATTCTATTGTAACATTTACTGTCATTGGGTATGTGGTTTACTAGTGAATTAGCTAATGAGGAAGTGTATTGTGCCTTGTAAACTACGTTTACTAAGAACTTATCTGGCTTAAAATGTCTGGTTGAGTTTGACTAGACTACCAAAAATTATATAATTCTAAATTTTATTTTTACAACAATTTCAATATAATGACTTAGTTAAATAGTACATTTTGAAATTTAAGAAAAACTTTATATTTTATTGTATTATGTATTTCAGTATAATAAAATTGTAACATTCAGATATCACATGCCTTTATTAAAAAAAAAAAAAAAAAATAGTGGATTCTTAGACTGTTTATATTAGGAATGTGGGGCCATTAAAAATGTTTAAAAATTATAGGTAATAATAGTAAACAGTAGATTATAGGGCATAAAGGTATGCACAGAGTTACAAGTCATGTGTCTAAATGTTACAATTATTTAACTATAAAAGTTACTCTTACAAATAATCAATTATTTATTTATGATTTGATGAATCAATTAGTCATTAATTTAAAAGTAATAATTTAATATAATATGATTAGGAAGATTACACAATAGAAACTGGGTTTTGTTTATATTAGATATTAGAAACGATATCATGATAATTTATGATCCTCGTCACCCATCTGGCCTTCACTTTTTATACATTATATAGCGAGTGTAACAGAATTCATGGATATATTCATTAAACTATTATTAAAACATACAATTTTACATTTTAATTAATATTATTATTATAACATAATATTACATCTTGAAATGAAGTACAAAATATGAATGATAGCATCTAGTCAGTATTAATATTTGAGACATTCAATATAAATATACTATAAAATGAATTAAGCAAAAACAAGTAGAACAAGGTAGAATTTAGTGGTTTTAAGCTTGCATTCATATACAGTAGCTATAGTTAGCAATATCTTGCTCTGCTTTGGTGAGAGGAACGTTAAACAAGTTGATTCGTTTTTCGATATCAAGTGTGCACTCCAGTATGTATAGTTTATATCAGTGGTTCCCAAACTTTTTGGGAAAACTCCCAAACTCCCCTCCCTAAAATAAAATAAATTGTCCATGCCTCCCCTTGTTAAAAGTTAAAAACAAAACGTTCACATACAGATAATTGAAATTATTCCGTAGACAGAAATAGATTTGAAAGAGAAGATAAACTATTGCCTTAGAAAAACAATTATGAGCGAATTCAGCAGGTTTATGAACATTTTTGGTCAATTTCAGTAGTTTTCCTCTATATTTTCAGAAAATTACTGGTATAAAAAATTACCTTATTAAAGTACCAATAACAAATTAGATTATATTTCCCAATAAAAATCAATTTACCCGAAAATGTTTACTCAACTCCCTTCTACCTCAATAAAATGAATATAGATACATTAAATAAATTTTTTTACACATTTTTGAAAAGCTGTCAAAAGGTTTTGTAATCTTCATGATATCAATATAGTAATATAGTATATATTATATTCTGTGAATTACAAGTTTCTGGATTGATTATCAATAAATGGAAATATCCATTAACTTTTTATCTTCAGTATGTAATTGTGAAAAAAAGAACTCTGCGCCTCCCCTGTTAAGTACTCAGATATGAACAAAAATATCTTATTCTACTGTTTTAACTATAATAAATAATATATAATATTATATAATAATAATAATAGTATTAAGAGAACTTGTTGACTTGTTAGGGGTATTTGTAAATTGTAAATATATTGTACTTTACCTAATTATCGGATAACTATAAATTCATAAATTAATAAATGATTAATCTATGTAAAAATTACCAATGAGTCTATATTATATATCGATAATCGAGAAAAACACAATCAATAGACTATTGTTTGAATTCCTTATATTATTAACTATATTTTTTTAGTATTATTATTATGTATAAATAATTAAATGGCTTGTGCCCAGGTTAAAAAATTACATTGATGAAAAGTTTTATTTTTATGGTCAGGCCGTGTACAAATTGCTTATTGCTGTAGCTAGTAGACAATATATTTAATGACATTCAAAATGTTTCATATATTTTCATGGACATTGTATATCTTTGAAATATATCAAACTTATTAATTATTTCTTTGGGCAAAAAGAATGTTTTGAACATACTATTATATGTTTATTAATATTATAAATTATTTTAAAGGGATTCGACACAACATGATTCTAAGGGACATTATAATAAAGGCAACTTCTTAATCTGAATGACTGCTTGTGTAAATCATAAATGATTATTATTTATTAGTGTTAGTAATCCATATCAAAACATGCGGGGGACTATTACACAATTACACATATTAATATAGGTACACAAGTTAATGGTTTTATTTTATAACCATACAATTTTTTATATTTTTTTGTAATATAGACAATTTTATATGAATAGTACATTACAATTTGAATTCTCCATAAAATACACTATAAGAGATTAACAAAGCTTTTTTAAAAATTATTTTTAGTTAATTATTTACACTTGACATTTTTTAAACCACTTAAAATAAAAATTACATTTGTTTTTTAAATTATAATTAGATTAGGTATGTATTGTTGGACTGTTGAAATTAGAATGAATAGTTTTTGACGAAAAAAAAAAACTTGTGTCAAATCCTTTAATATAATATTATTACGTTTGTTTAAAAATGAGTATTATAATTTGTGTGTAGGTCCAACTAAAAATATAAGTGGAACTTCACAATTATGTACAAACCAAATACCGTAAGTACTTTTTTCATTTTACTTTTAGTTAAATTTAACTGAAAATTTTGAAAACATTGAAAATGACAAATTACATTAGTGAGGAAATTACAATTTTTTTCATAATATATAATTTTTTTTAAATATTATTTTGGGATTTTCAGAAGCAAAATATCATTAAATACATTTCGCCATACAAAATTGACCCACAAATGCAACAAATGTTGTGTATGGTGTAAGAAATTGTTTGCTATATTTGACAATCCTAATCATATTGGTCGTATACGAAACATTGAGAAGCAAAACGCATTTTTAAAAAGTAAGAGATTATAACTTTTAAGATTATGTATAAATATTTTTATAAATATATTATATATTTAAATTATAATTAATATAAATTGATTATTATATTTGAATTTAATTTAATTTAAAAATATATAAAATAAACTTACAAAAATTGTTTGACCTCAATATGTTAGTTTAATAATATAATATGTATTTATTCCATCAACATAAATTACTTCAATAAATGCTAAATTAACAATGATTTTAAAATGATAGATCTCCCCACTCAATAGCCTGCAGAAAAAAAAATGGCTGTGCAAGAGTTGAGATAATATAAATTAGTTATTTATAATAAAACTAATTAAAATTAAACTAAACTAAACATAAAACTAAAAGCAAATAATAATACAAAAACTTTGATAAGAATTAAAAGTTAAAAATACATTATGTTAAAATTATTTAAAACAACATTTATTAATATTTTTTGAAATTTTAGTTTTTGAGCAAATCGAGAAATGTACCACTATTTTTGGTGGGCCACGGGAATAGGGCCAAAATATAGATGGGTTTTTCTCAATGTTGAATGTGAGTAGGAAGGTCTAGATAAGCTCATTCGATCCATCCCATAATGCCATTTAGTTGTCACTATGGCACAGTAGTTTCGTTCACTATGTATTTGTGTTCGACGCGTTTGTGAAAAACAATGAAAACGATCTAAAATGAATGGGTTTTTTATCCAAAAAAATTCAGAATAGTCCTCTTTGAAATAATCTTCAAACGTTGTTTTGAGCATTTGGCAATGGCTTTTTATGTTTTTGATGAGATTATTTTCCACTTGAATTTCATGCTCTGTCACAAAATGTTCTAAATTAGGAAAAGACTAGGTTTTCTTTCGAAACATTATTACTTATCATTTCAATTATTTTAATTAATGCCTTAATTTTATCATTCATAGAAAATCGGTTTATAGATTTACCTTGTAAACTTAAATTTAATGTATTAAGACGATTGAAAATGTCTGATAAGTAAGCTAGTTGTTAACCACACCTCATCTGTAAATTTATCACCAAGTTCAAAATCAGTCTCTCCTAGAAACAATTGAACTTCAGAATGTAGTTCAAACAACCTGCTTAGCATTCTTCCTCGAGATAACCATCTCACCTCTGTGTGTAAAAGCAAATGAATATGATTACTTCCCATTTCAGAACACAATTTTGAAAATAATCGAGATTGTAGAGCGCGAGATTTAATAAAATTAACTACCTTTATAGCTTCCTGAAGTACTAGTTTAAATTGTTCTGGCATACGCTTTACTACTAAAGCTTCTCATCTGTGGATGCTGCAATGTATAAAAGTACAATTTTCTGCAACCAGTTTTATTTTAGTCGCAACGCCTCTATGTCTACCTGTCATAGCTCGAACACCGTCAGAACAGAAGCCAACACACTGTTTCCAATTTAATCCATTTTCTTCAAAAAAGTGATTCAATTTTTTAAATATTTCGTCAGCAGTAGTTCGTGTTGATAGTGCATCACAAAATAAATAATCTTCTTTAATTGTATTTTTAAATACATACAGCACGTAAACCATAAGTTGAGCATAATTTGATATATCTGTACTTTCATCAAGTTGTATGGAAAAAAATCACTATTTTTTACCCGAGCTATTAACGTTTCTTTAACGTTCAACGCCATACTTTCAATTCTGCGGCGAACTGTATCATTTAACATTGATATCATATCTAATTGTTTAGCTGACGACTTACCAAACATACACGTTACCATATCTTTTGCCGTCGGCAAAATCAGTTCTTCGCCGATGGTATGAGGTTTTCCACACTTAGCTATTCTTAAGTTCACTAAGAAAGATGCTTCCCTGCTTTTTCAGTACTACCGCTGAAAGTAGATATATTTTTCTTTGTACGTTTCATCTCGGTCAATTTTCGAACGAAATAATCTTTTGGCTTGCTACTAACGTTGCATGTTTTGTAGTAATAAGGCGACGTTTTAATAAAGACAATTTCATACATTGGTTCGAAAGAATTATAAAGCAAATAACGCATTGAGGCCGTGGCTCATTGCTTACGTCTATGACCGTGAATCCAAAATTAATATACTCGGGATCATATTTCCTTACTCTTACAAATTTTCTAATTTTCATAGGATTATCTTCACTTGCGCTTTCCGAAGAGTTTTCAGATGGTAATTTGTTCTCACTTGAACTTTTTAGCCACTTATCCGTGTTGATTAAAGGACATAAATATTCAAATATATAAATACGAAAACAAAACTCCGTATAATTTTACAAAAATTACGATGGCTACGTAAATCGTGCGCGAATGACAGAGGATCGATAACTGACTAATGACTATCGAATAATCGATACGACTACGATACGATACAATTATCTGCGTGTGTGTCAACGATTATAGTTTATTGACGTATTTTCCGTGATTCGAAATAATAAAAATATACGTACATAGGTACTATATTGTAAAGAATAATTATTATACGTAAATAATATTATTTTCTATTTATTTTCATATTTATCTATTTCAAATACAATTAAAAATATATATTATATATATATATATATATATATATATTTATTTTCCGTTTTAGCTCCATGCGACCTTCCTTTCGCGTACCACTAGTACTCGCACCACAGTTTGAGAAACGCTGACCTAGACTTTAAATTTTCATTGAAAATGTATTTAAACACAACATTAATGTAAAATTTAAAGATTTTTCTTTAATTTTGGGCGATTTATAGCAGTAATTTTGAAGTTTTATGTCATAAATCCATTTATTTTAGAGTTTAAGACTTGAACATTTTATACAATGTAAAACGTGTCTTATTCGAATTATAGTCAAATTAAAAAAAAATCATGAATTTCGTTTTTACAAATTTTTTATAGCCCAATTTAAGTTAACAAAGGAAAAAGAAGTGATAAAGAGATGGAAAGACTATTTTGAGGGATTATTAAATGAAGAATTTCCAAGAGGGGCAATTGATCGGGTAGAGTGGAATTTGGGTATGGTAGATTTAATAAGG
>JAIPRL010006331.1:13007-27885 GCA_025469235.1 Pemphigus obesinymphae
GATGAGAATGTTAAGGTGGATGAGTGGAGTTACTAGAGAGGATAAAATAAGGAATGAGTATATCAGTGGTAGTATAGGGGTAGCTTCGATAGTAGACAAAATGAGAGAGAATAGATTAAGATGGCTCAGGCATGTATTAAAGAGGGAAGAGATTGAAGCAATAAGATTAGTAAGGGAAATGCATGTTGTTGGTAAAAGGGGGAGGGGAAGACCGAAAGAGATGGGGGGATGTAATGGCGAGTGATATGAGGAAGGTGGGAGTAAGTGAAGAAGATGTTGGAGATAGAGTTAAGTGGAAGTGTAGGACCAGGGTGGCCGACCCCAAATAGTTGGGAGAGAAGGCGAAGGAGAAGAAGAAGACAAATTTTTTATAGCCCAATTATATATTATATTTGTATGGTATATGATGATCAATGAGACCCACATAATCAATATTGGTTATATTGTATTTTTTGAGTAGATTTTGTTTTAAAATATCCTAAGTTTAGGTCAAATATGTATTTTAATATATTAACTTAATAAAAAAAAATTAATGGGTTTTTTCAATTTTAGACTATTTATAGAAATGTATTTTTTTTTATTAAAACTTGAAAACTCAATTCAGGGTTAATATAATATATATATAGTTGAATGCTTTATTTGATACCTAGTAGGTTACAATAGATATACTCGTATTTTGTAGATAATTTTTGGTTTCTTCAATTTTTATTTTTTCTTCCACAGATTTTTAGTACTTTAAAAATGCTGATATGTGTGTTTTAAGGTGCCTTTTTAATATTGTAGATGTGAATGATGAAGTTTTTAAGACTATAACAAGTAACACATTACTTGGATATATAACCCGTCCAGTTCATCTGCTGCGACATCATACATTTGACCAAATCAAGTGTTCAAAAATATTAATTGAACAATGTATGATACCTATAATGTGCGACTTTTGTATTATCTTGGATATTATTGGGTAATCAGTATTTTTCCGAGAGTATTACCTCAAAAAAAAGTATATAGGCAACATATCTGTGCTTCCAAAATTTTAACAACCCCTACAAATTAAAAAATTTAATGGTTGTTAAGGGCGTAGATGAACTGAATGGGTTATATCTGCACTAACATTTACAAAGAAATAATAAAGTAAATTTTTATGAAAATATGATGTTTCTGCTTGACCTTCGACTTATGGATGCACTTTCCACTTCTGAATTTCTTTCATCAGGATTATCAACATCTTCATTTTCTTCATCAGCATTGTTAGTGCTGGTCATGGAGCTTTCATAAAAAGATTAAATGCATTAGGTATATTGGTCATTCTAGAAGCAATTCTGTTATATTTTTGCAATTGACTCATCAATTGAGACATCGAGTAGAATAATGTAAATAATCACTTGTCTATAGATCATCTGAATATAAGCTAACGAAAAATTTTTATGTCAAATATTTATCATAGTACATTATAAAAATTCACCATGCGTGCAATATTTATAATATACGTGTTTATATAAACATATATGCGTAAACATGTTTTTATTAACAAGATGACAAAATCATTATCAGTTTACCCCCCCCCCCCCACCCCAAATAGATTTTCACATGATATAAATATTATTATATTATCCATAAAACAAATATACAAATACACTGCATAAAATTATTTCTCAATATTTATAACAAAAAAGTATTTACAATTATTAAAAAAACTTTTGTAGTTGTACAAATTATATTTTTTTACATTCAATATTTGATCTTTGAATTATCGTTGTCAATAACTTCGATTCGACAAATATTATTAATAATATTATAAATAAAGTTCTATTTTTGAATGGTAACCAATGCTAAATAGTTCGGTTAAATTTTTTTATACACAGAGTTCGAATTTTAAACTGAATTGAACATCATGAGTTTGGTTCAGTTTGGTTCAAGATTCAAATGGTTCGGATCCATCACTACAAATAATATTATATTTTTTAAATATTTGTTAATTTAATGTTTTTAGTTGAACCTACATTAAACCTTAATTCATGCCTCTGTGATCGATGTTTCAAATATTTGGAAAAAACTAACAAATTTAACGAGACGGAAAAAAGAAAAGGAACTAATATTTCTTCCAATGCAGTTGATGTGACTAGTGTTGATGAAGTATTAATTGAACATACTATAAATGAATCTAGTATTCCAATTAAAAAAAAAAAACATAAAAAAAGAAATAGAAGTAGAAAAAGAATAGGTAAAGCAGACATTTGTTCCGTACATGGATGCTCTAAATATTCTATACATAGAATATCTATGGATGAATGCACACAAATAAAACAAATATTTTCAACGTTTGATTTTTCTCATGTAAGAATCTATCTTCTCAAAGGATGAATTATAATATTACTGTGTCAGTTATTTATTATAATTTATTTTTACAGATAATTTTGATTGAATCAAAAAAAAAAGCCAAACAACTCAACTGTCCCTTATCTGTCTGTGATATACATCTACCAATGGTTAGTAAAACATGATATACCTATTTATAATAAATATTGATGTTTAAGTGCTAATCAAATTTTTTTTTTTATAGATAAATATTATAATAACATGTCAACTCTGTGGTAATAAACTAGATGGCAATTTAGATTCTAAAGATTGGAAAATGTATGAAAAATGGAATTTGACATTGTTGCACAATAATATTCCTTTAAAGTTGAAACCGGGTATGTTCATATGTATAACTTGTCAGAGTTATATTTCTGAAGATTCATTATCAAATACTGACTTGGAAATTTTACAACGGAATGTTGAGAGAAGGTAATATTTTAAAGTTGTTTCATATGCTTGTATATATGTATATATTTTACAGATAGATGCTAAAAATAGATTTAATTTTAGGCATGATGTTTGTATACAATTATTTGGACCACCACAAGATAGAATTTCAAAAACTTGTCAAGTATCAAATGTAGGTACTTCACATTTAACTTCCCCTATTGTTATCGCTAACATGTTTAAATCTGACAATTCGACAAAAATTAAGTTTACAGATCCTTTGATAACTTCAACTTATTATTTTACACCTGATAATAATGAATATAATCATAAACATAAAGGGAAAAAAAAATTGAATTGCTCTGAAGTAAAGTCTAATGAATGTACCAACATGTCTAGTTCATTTAATAAAGATAAATTTCCACTAGATGTCCAAGAAAACCTTGAATATGCTACTAATGATAACCATTGTATATCAAATCCAGAATCACATATTGACAAATCTAAGGGTTCTGTACACTTTGATATTGAAGACAATAATTATGAACCATTGGTAACAAGAGACTCTGTAGATGTATCTTCTAATTTAAATCATAATCCAAGGCGTTTTAGGATTCTTAAAATGATGGGTTTAGTGCAAAAAGAAGTTCATATTAAATCTGAATATGCATCATCACAATTATTAGAGGATAACGAAGGAAACTTAGATGCAAAATTACCTAAAACTCAAAATGATACCTTCAATAATTTCACTAATGTAACATTTGCATCAAACCAAAACAATGTTATTACTGCTTGTATGGATGTTGAGAAAGATATGTTACCATCACACGTTAGTAGTTTATTAGATAATGATAAGAATGATATCTCTAAAATTGATGAAACTAAACAATACAAACCAAATAAAATTTTATTTAAAGTTGAAAATAATGATCGAAACAAGCCAATGATGAAAGGAATACACTCAAATCAAAGTTCATGTACAATCGAAGATGTAGAAAGTGATGAAAACATGTCTTTACCCGTAGCAAAAAAATATGAGTGTAGAGTAGATGTTAATTTTCCAGCAATTTCTGATGTATTTGCAAATAAATATTTATGCAACATTGAAGATGTAGAAAGTGATGAAAACATGTCTTTACAAGTAGCAAAACAAAATGGGTATAGAGTAGTTAAAGATTTAGATATGAATGATTCACACCAAAGTGAAAGTAGAGTCAAAGATGTTGAAAATTATGAAAACATACCAGTGAATACTAGTGTATATTCAGATCAAAATATGTGCAGGGTTGAAGATGTTGAAAATGATGAAAATATACTAGTGGACACTATCAGTATGGATTTAGATCAAGACAGATCAAATAGAGTTGAAGATTTTAAAAGTGATAAAAAGACGTTAATGAATACTGGTATGGATACAGATCAAATTATGTATATTGTCAATCCAGATGAAAATTGTATGAATGTTGATAAAAATTATGTGGATCATGTATTATATGTTAATACAGTAAATTTAAAAAATCCTGGCCAGGATAGTAATCCTATAGAATCACTTAAAGCAACAACTGATCCTATTGAAGTAAGAAGAAAATTACGTAATGTTATTTGTCAAAGAATTTCTAATGGGCTTATGAAGAAGCGTATGCTGGACGACAAAACCACTGACAAATTTGTTGTGAAGAAACCAAGACTGGACAAAACCCCTGAATCTAATGAAATGCTGTTGTATAAGAGTGAAAATAAAACAAATAATTTGTACAAAAAAAATTTTATTGCAAATAATAGTGTTGAATTTTGTACAAATGATGATTCCTATAATTCTAATTCTACTGACTTTTCTACCAGCGATGAAGAAACAAATTCTATTGATAAATGGAGTGCCAATGAACTATCAATTCAAATAGAAAATACATATAGTTTAGATTCAAATTGTACAGGTCCACTACGGTTTCATCGAACTTTAAAAAAAGTTGATGATTTTTATAATACAGATGGGTATTTAAACGCCCTTAATGAAGTAAGAACATTTGATAATATGTCTAATAATAGGATATCAGGTACTGATATTTTACCAGATTGTGAAACCATGTCAGATGATGGCAATTTATCAAACAATGTAATTGTACTAGATGATCCACTAGAGCATGAAAAAGGTATTTCAAATCCTAAGATTAAACGGAATGAATCTACACATAAATATCACATTTTTCCTCAACCGTATAAATTATCCGATGATGATAAGAATAAATTTTCACATTTAATTATTCAAGAAGAAGATGATCTAGAGGATGATAGGATATATGATTTGAGTTTTAAATTAGACAAGTCTAATAGACAAATTTACCGACATTTATTAAATAAATTTAAGAATGAATCGCATATATTTAATTATCTCATGGAAAATGAGCGAATGTTTTATAATAAAGAATTGATCATTTCAAAAACTGCCAATAAAGTAACCATGGATTACTTAAACAAACATCTTGCTGCATTATATCAAATATATGGTGATCCTAAATACAACAAAGCTGATGTGTCCTATTTACTTGATGATCCTGCAAGGATAAGAAAATTTAGCAAACGATCAACTACTAAAATTGGTGGTATTTCCTCAGTTTCAACCTGTACTACACCAATAGGTATCATTACAACAGTCAATAACGTATCTCAAGTTCAAAAAAATTTAACTACTACAACAAGTACAAAAACTAAACCAATTACATCAAGTCAAATTTTCAACTTTGTACCAGCTACTAAGAATATAAAGAATATAACGACGATTACTAAACCTAATGTCAATTTACAATCATCCAGGTTTATTAAACCTACACCAAATATTTTTCAACCTATTGTACAGCCATCATTTAAGTTACCGACTACTGTACGGTCATCGTTTAAGTTACCAACTGCTGTGCGATCCAAAGGAATGTCGTTTATGCAAACTAATAAATCAAATTGCCCCTTACGTCCTACACTCATGACACACATTGTAAGAAATTAATAATATTATTATTATTTTTAAATAACTTAATTTAATAAGATAAACCATCAATTCTGATTATGTTCACAACATACATTTTAAAACTATACCTATTAAAACTCTGTATTTTTAGATAAGTTAGGTAATCTTTGTTATATAATATCAATCTAAGCATGGATATCATTGATTTAATAATTTTATTTATATTTATTATTATGTTGTATTTGGAATATTCCCTGGCATTTTATACATGCAGACTTTTAATTTTTGGTACCAATTTAAATAAAAATAACTTATTAATGAAATTGAACAATTTAATTTGTTAATTTTTTTGTACTGATTCTTATTACAATTTCTTGTCAAGGTATAAATATACTTTCATTACTTATATATAATTTTGATAATTAATTGTTCTAAAAAACTATTTATGATATTAAGACCAAATTGTATAATGGCACATTTCAACTTTTCAATATACAATGAAATTTAATGATCAAATATATATATGTATATATATATATTTATATATATATATATATGTACATACATATATATATATATATACATACATACATAAATAATAAACAATGAATACAAGAACAATTTATAAGAAAGTACCTAATGAAAGTATTTATAACATCATATTAGACTTCATGAAAAAAATCCATGTATTAATTATTAATTGATTGTGCAGACCATAACTTTATTTAATCAACAATTTTTTTTAAATTTAAATTGGCTGTAAGTAAAAGTCTGCATTAAATTGCTAATGTTCATATTATCAATCTAGGTATTTAAGTTTTAACACTAAAATTATTTTTATTATTGTAATATTTTTTAATAACTTTTGTCCATGTGAAATTAAAATTATGTACAACAGGTTAAGATACATAATTCAATTTTTTATTTTGTAATTATTTTTTTTTATTAATTTCTATATTAAATTATATTAAATGTATGTTATGAAAAATTAAAAAAGAAAATAACATATTACTTATATAAATTTAAAATTATAATTCTGAAAACTACACGTTCAATGACAAAAGTTTATTAAATTAAATGGTATGCAAGGTTAAATGGCTGAGAAAAATATCTAATTACAACTAAAATACCTATTATAATTAAATTAAAAATCTTTTGAATTTATATTTGTACAATAATACTATAAGAAAGGTGTATTCGGAATTTGGAAATAATATATTTTAATTTATCACTACATTATGCAAGGTGTTACGGTATAACAATTACACAAGGTACATTTCCGTAAGTTAGATCTTTTATTTAACAAAAGAAAAGGTACAAAACATACATATGAGGTTTACAATGGTTATTATGGAGACGACTAATTAGGTGTCTCAGGGGGGGGGGGATGCGTCCGGTTGGGTGTACTTATTGAGACCCATCCGGAGACACACTTATGTTCTGGTTCCTAGTTGTAGAAACACACTTATGCTCTACACCCCAGTCTAAACCCTCGAGAGATAGTGGGCGATGGGAATAAGTCCGTGTGAAGAATCTTGTTGGCTGCTTGGCTACCGGTCGGTCGTCGTTCCCCGTAACAGCTGCGGATGGGCAGTGTGGTTGGATCGGCGTAGCTGAGAAAATCCCCGGCGGGTCAGCAAGTTCACAGGTCGCTGGTCGGCGGTCGTCTCCTTTGGTGGACCGTAGTCCACACTGGTCGGTTGTTATTGACTGCTGAATGGCTTCGTTTGGCAACGGCTTGAAATAGGTTGTTGATTGGCTTCGCAGAAGGTCGGTCTGGCCACAAGCTGTCGGATGACTCGTAAATGGTCGTCTTTGGTGGTGGTTTTCTTCGTCCTAGTACTGAGACGATGGGAAGAAAACTGATGATTATTTTGCTTTTGCTTTTGCGTATCGGACGGTCTTGGTGACCTGTTTTCACTTTTCAGGCTGGATGCCTATGAAGTGTTGATGGAGATGGCGGTGATGGATTTATAGCAGGAGTGGATTTTAGGGAGTTTCTTTATGTGTTGGACCAGGTTATTGATCGTGGTTTTTTCCCTGTGGTTTGGGGGAGATTTTGTTGACCGAGATTTTTAATATGCGGAAATGAAGATGTTGTGTTTTTGGTGAAGAAATTTTTTGTTAGTCGGAAGATTGATTCTTTGAGGGTGTTGAGGTGGAAGGAGTTGCGTATTGTGAGGTTTGATACAAATAGAGGCGAGTTTGTGATTGTCCTTAGTGTGATGTTTTGTATCCTTTCGAGTGCTGTCCAGTTTGAATTTGATAATGATGAGCCCCAGGCTTGTCCTGCGTATGTCGCCGCTACGGGTTTTATGTATATTTGGTATATTTGAATTTTGGACTATGTTGGAATGGCACTGCGTCTGTTAAGGATGTTTAGTATGCCTCTTATTTTGGTGCATCGTGAGATGACCGCTTTTGTGTGTGCGCCGAGAGATTGTTGTCGAGAATGACACTGAGATATTTTGCTTGCTTGGACCAGTTTAGTTGTTGGGCTTGAATATTGATTTTTGGGAGGTTTGAGGTTTTATGTTTGTTAAAGATGATTGCTGTGGTTTTATTGGGGTTTATTGAGAGACGCCATTTTTTAAACCACTCGGAGAGGCCATATCAATTTGTTTTTGGAGGGTAAAAATTGCCCGTCTATGATTTTTTGAGGAGTGGAAGAGCGTATCGTCTGCAAAAAGGGCTAAATGGGCACCGGGGCGTACTGGTATGTCGTTTGTGTATATTAGGTATAGTATTGGTGAAAGACAGGAGCCTTGAGGAACTCCTGCCAGTATTGGTCTGCTGCTAGAAAGGTTGTTATCGGTCTTGACTCTAAATGAACGGTTTGATAGGAATGATTTTATTATGTTGATCAGGTGGAATGGTGTGTTAATTTGAAGTAGTTTATGGAGTAGGCCCTCGTGCCATACCCTATCGAAAGCCTTTTCTATGTCAAGAAAGACGGCTGCAGTTTTGCCCCTGTTTGCGATATTTGAGATGAGGTGGTTAGTTAGTTGTAGAAGCTGGTGTGAGGATGATCGTGTCTGAAGGCGTGTTGTTCTTTTCTGATGTATGGGTCTATGGCTGTTTTTAGTTTGGAGAGAATGATTTTTTCTAGTAGTTTGGATAATGATGAGAGCAGAGCGATAGGGCGGTAATTGGCAGGCTGAGAGTGGTCTTTGCCTGGTTTGGGTATAGTGATAATTAGCGCTTCTTTCCAGTGGGGTGGGAAATAGTTGAGGCGTAGGCAGCCATTAAATATGTTGGTGAGATGTTTGGTGGATGATTATTTTGAATTTTCGCTCCGGTGTATATACACTCTTGGTGGCGTGAGTACGCGTTCCCATTGGTTGTTCGTCTTTTAGTTGGTTTTTCCCGGTTCATTCTTTGGTACGGCAGAAAGCTGTATACTTTTGTTTGCTAATCGGTACGGTGGGAAGATATAGGGTGTTGTTTGGTAATTGGTAAGTTGGAAAGATGTTGTCTTCCGGTGTGTGTGGCCGGGATGTTGGTATCGATTTGTTGGCCATTAAAAGGGCCGATTTAGGTTGGGGGTTGTGCCGTTACAAATGGATACTAAACAAAAATTATTTCTAGTATACAGTAGACAGTATACCAAGTAGGTACAAATAATTTCCGTCATTGAAATGATGTATAGACAATATTATTTCTTTGTTTTGTGTTTATCTGAATACATGATTTCAGGATTTGGAGTCGTATAATAGGATAATCTTACATTTAGATATTTTTTGGCAGTCTAGACTCCTAGACCTCTCCATTTTTTAATTACTTTTGTGACCCTTATAGACTCTAATTTAATAATGAATGCGCTATCTTCGTAAATAGGTTATTTTTGAGATACTTCCTCATACGGGTTCTTTTTCTGTACCTATGATTATTTCTTCTAATTCCTAAACTTGATCCTCTTGCAATACAATTTGGTTTTCTTGTAATGTACTCGTTACATGTATATTTTCTTTATAATGAATACCTTCAATCTCTTTAATATGTTTGTATATGAATTTATCAGAAAGAATTGGTAATTTTTCGTTGTGGAAAGATCTATTTTTGAGGTCATTGAAGAGATTTCTACACTAGTAGACGACAGTCAATTGACTTGAATTGAAAAGTTTTTAGTTGCCATTGACTCCATTAAAATAATTTAAAATGATTTGTATATTTTTTTTTTATATATAAGATTTTAAATAGACTTCTACATAGACCTAGTAATACCTACCGCCTAACAGTGGAAATGAATGCTCACAAATGATAATTTTAGAAGGCTTGAAACTTATATTTCATTATTTATTTATATTTCACTCATTCATTCTGTTAAAGGATCACGAAAGGAAAAAAATCATTGTTTTTTTTATTATTAATCTAATCTATTCTCGTGACGGCTCTCATATATAATACACGTAAATGTTATGCCATCAATTTATCCAGCTTTACGAGCTTGTAGTGTAGTACGTAAAGTTCAATGTGTAGTACGAAATTAGCAACTGTGATAATAAAATTCGGCAATTCTACATTTTTATATATCATAATATTGATGATAAAAATAAAAAATAAATGAAAAGAAAAAATGGATTAAATGTGTAGTACGAAAATCAGAATATTTTAGGGGCTGCTCTATTGTACCTATTCATTACCTATTATTATTGTTGAATAGGTACTCACGTGTCGCGTGTTTATACCAGTTTTATTTTTCAATTCAATTGTTTGAGTGTTGCATAAATAAAAAAATAATTTGGAAATACGTAACTTTATTATATAACTATAGGTAAATAACTACATAAAATATTATAAATGCATAACAATAGGTAGGAATGGTTGTTCGTCATATTGTGACCAAAATGTACAATTTTTCTCTTTTCCAAATAAAAATAAGTAGGTATCCATCCTGATAGTTTTAAAAATAGGAACTTTTTTGTGAGAGAAAACATTTTGTACCTTCATCACGTACAAAAATATGTTCTAAATATTTTCGATCCGAAGATATTATGAATCAATCTGATTTGCTACGAACACAATTGATGCCAAATGATAATATTCTAGTAAGTACGTTTAAATGTTAATGCTGTTCCTAATGTACGTTGTGATGACGAGAAAAAAACACCAAAAATTGTACGAAAACAATTATTGAGAACCAGTACACCAAATAAAGTAAAATTACAACCGTCGACATCAAAAATGTGTATGAGTATTTTCCGAGAACAAAATAATGAAGAGTGTAAAAAAAATTGAAAATGTTGAAAATAATAAAGGTACAGTGTGATATGAATAAAGAAACAAATATTGATGCAACTAAATCATACGATTTTCCGTCTGACAATGCTCTATAGATGACGAATTGGAAACAAAAATTGACTAAGAAGATGAAAAACAACTGAAGTATGAAGGTACTAAAACTCATTTAATAAAAAAGTTAGATAAATAAATGATGCAAATTTTATAGTTTTTTGGGATTGTTTATCTGAACTTTTTATTCATTGTTGTCAAACTATAATTGTAATAAGTTATTTTCAAGTACCTATACTCATAGAAACACAGAATAATACTTATCCAGTAATAAAAGAAACGATAAAAACAAGTTATATGCTGAAAATAAAAATAAGTGTTTTTAAACAACAAGACAATAAATAGATAGGTATGTAGTTTTATAGTCCTCTAAATTATATATAAACTATACATTTTATTGTTATTTAATTTAAATTAAGCATGTTAATAAAATTAGGTATATTATAATGTCAAATTAATTAGAAAATCATCTTAATTAAAAATCTATAAATTGAACATTAGCTCGTAAAGCTGGATAAATTGATGGCGTAATATTTACTTGTATTATAATATACGGGAATCGCCACGAGAATAGATTAGATGACGTCAAGCGTCAACTTCAAATGTCTATAACTTGCTGACCAAAAACCGTAGACAAGATTGTTTCAACCACTATTTTTGTTTAATTAATTACAAAAACAAAAATGCGTCGATAATAAGTAGGTGCTCATATATATTACGAGAAAAAATTTTATTGACTGTATGTGCAATGTGCATATAGTGTGATTACTGAATATACTGATTACCAATTTATAGTTGGTCCAGACCAATGCGTAAACGTGATATACGCATAATCAGTGTTGGACTGGCTTCAAAAAGCACCGTCCGTGATTTTTCCAAAAGGCCCCATCCAAAATAGAATGAAAAAAGGTTTTGGTGGAAAGGGAGGGTGTCACCAAAAAGTTAATAAACAAATAAAAAAAAGAGATGATTTTCTACTAATTTACTTATTATCTCCAAATTATTTTTAAAAAACGGGACATCCTAGTAAATCACACTATGGGGGACATTGACTTGCGGTGGCTATCAACTAATCTAGGAATCGGGTAGCGTGGTACAATTTGTCAACCTATCTCACGTGCGCGTGTAAGCTCGCTTGAAAAGTACATGGACAAGGCAAACTTTATTTCCTTAAGAGGACGCTACACACTCGTATTTTAAGGGGTTGTGTATAGGCAATTTTCAAGAAATTTTCCGAAATATATAAAATACAATGATTTAAAAATATTTATATACAATTTAAAATTGATCTCGTGTCTACCACTTTTTATTTTTGTGTAATCACGATATTTATTAAAAAATATATTTTCGCAAAAGTTTTAAAATGGATTTCATAAGTAATTTTAGAGTAAAAACACATATTATCAAATCGATAGAAGACATAATTTTGGAGTTAAAAAAAAGTTATTGTAGTTTTAAAAAGTTAAGTTTTTGAACTTTTTTAAGCTTTAATAACTTTTTTTTAAAGTAATAACTTAAAAATTCCCAAAAAAATTCACTCCAAAATTTGGCCCTCTATCGATTTAATAATGGGGGTTTTTACTCTAAAATTACTTAAAAAACCCATTTTAACACTTTTACTTAAACATGTTTTTACAGCTAAAAATCATCAGTTTAGCATCCTCTTAATGTGTCGCTAATTATAAGAAACACTTAATTAAAACGTATTTGGACACATTTAATATATAATAATTCACAATATACACAAATACTTACTATTTCCCATATACAGATTTCTACCTAACCTATATTTATGAGACGTCATGATTTTAAGAAAAACACAGAAATTAAAATTTAATCCTTTTTTATATTACAATCAAAAGTAATAAAAAAATATTATATATTTAATTATATGAAACAAACAATTCTTACGAATAAATAGTTGGAAACAATAATCTAAATAGTTCTGTTGAACTTTTGGCAATATTATCAATAATAATAATGTCCTTATCAATAATAAAATCTCTTTCAATATTAAGCATTAACAATGTCTGCATAAGATCTTGTGTAATTGAAGATCTTAATTCAGTTTTTATATTTTTAATTTAGAAAATGTGCGTTCACAAGTAAATTGTGTATATGGTAAAGTTAGCACAAATTTATACACATAATAAGTATTATTGAAACAACTAGTTTGTTGTACAATTCCATACAAAATATTAAAAGCACACCTTAAATAATTATTACAATTTTGACACTCTAAAGATTGGCTAACAGATTGTTCTGTTTCTTTCAGAGTCAGATTCATGGTCATAATATTGGATATCATTATTTGAAATTGTATAATTAAAATTTTTTGTTATGGATTAATATTGTATAGCAAATTGCTGTAATTCTGTAGCTATAATATTTACTTCTATATTGGTCAATTCTGCAAATTTTAATAGTGAGTTGTGTGGAATGCCACTTTTAATATTTTGAAAATTTTTGGGGTTCAAACAAATACAGTCTTTGAGTTACTATAGTAAATTTTTCCATATTAGATGTCATAATATCAAGTATATAGTTGTATGTTTCAACTTCAAATTTGTTTTCTGTTGAAAGATTAGGTCCCTCATCAATTAATTCACCTAGCATTTTTTTTTTTTTTATTATTACTCTACTTTTACTAAAATTATCTTTTATGTAAAAATTTGTTTCATTTGATTTCAATTCTTTATTAATGTTTAATATGAAACTATGGACGTCAGAATGAAGTTTATTGAATGTATGATCAGAATTTTTTCTTCTTTTTTTTATTTATTGTACTAAATTATTGGTCATGTTAAAAGCTGTAGGGTAATTTAATGAACGAGACTGCAAAAATGTAGAAACTGGAGAACTTACACTAAAAATATCAAGATAAATAGCTGAAGTAAAAATAATATCAAATTTAGACCAACTTTTTAATAGATTACGTGCAGTACATTTAGTTTTTGTATCAAATTTTGAATTAGTTGAAATTATTTCTAATAAAAATGTATGAATAATAGGAATTGAGAATTTTTTATATTAGTTTCATTAAATTGTATGATTAACGATAAAGCTTTATCTTTACTCCACCACCTAGTTGTACCAATTAGATTCAATTTTCGAAGCTTATCATGTCTTTTATGTGTTGGTTTTGTTAAATCAGTCCATACTTTCATTCATTCTTTTGTAAGAATCTGATTGTTGAACTAACCCAAAGAGAATTTCAGCATTCGGATGAATCCACCATTTCTAAATTTAAAACATGTCCTAAACAGTGTGTATAAATACATAAGGGATTTGCATTTTTTTTTTATATAATATTGTAAACCATTATAGACAATGGGATATAGTCATAGATAGTCAGTGGGAAAATCGCAAATATTTGGTAGAAAAATTAACACAGTTTGGAAATGTCTTTTTTCTAAATTTTCTCATTTATAAAATTGTTTTATTTTTTTGTTAATTAAAAGTGTTTGAGGAGTATTTCGAAATTTAGTCCGCAAATTAGAAAGTTTAAAAGTGTTCGTGTTCGGAATGTATATAGTCGACAATAAACATTTTTCGATAATTCAGTCGGTAAAATTAAAAAAAAGTTGATGACTTTTTTTTTTTTGTTATTTACCGCGTTTGAGGAGTATTTATTTAGGAATAGTTGGAAAATTATACATAAAACACCGTCCCCCCAAAATATGACTTTGGAACGGTAAACGGAAAAAAAAAACCAAGGAAAAAAAAACACGAAAAAAATACACAAAATAAAAAAAACCAAAAAAAAAAAAAAAACCAAATAAAAAAAAAACCAAGGAAAAAAACCAAATTATTTTTTACAATATTTATTAATTAATTATAAATTATAATATACAATGCATTGTTAATTACCTATATAAA
>JAIPRL010006332.1:0-27882 GCA_025469235.1 Pemphigus obesinymphae
AATTTTTTGATAGTTTTTTCTTACGCGTTTATCAAAAAAATTAAAAAATCGAAAAATGACCTCTCTAAAGTACCAACTAGATGAAATTTGCTACCGGAAAATGGGTAAGCTTGTAAAGATCGGAGCATTCTTTCTGGTAGAATTTTTGGGTACAGACATAAAAAAAAAAAAAAAAACATCATTGTAAATCGCTTTGCTCAGAATCTAAAATACAACAAGTCATTTTAAAACCCATACATAAATCATAAGTCACAGAATAACTTCTATCTGCCAAGATACCTCTTACATAATTGTTTGATTCACACTAATGTAGTATAAAATAAGCAGTACCCTCCACTTCAATATATTTTTTATGCTCTCTTCTTCTTCTGGAGTATTCAATCTAATTATTGGTTTGCAGCAACTTCCATGTTTCTCTATCACTAGCCTTCTTCTTTAACTCTTGATATGAATTACATCCTTGATCTTCTATTATCTGACTTATGTATTACAATCTTGGTCTTCCTCTATGATTCTTTCCATCGATTATTTCTTCCAAGATTAGTAATAACAACCCATCGTGTCTTAGGATATGACCTATTCATTCATTTCGCCTTTTCTGTATACTCTTCCATATTGATTTGCTCTCAGATACCCTTTCTAAAACTTCTTCATTGGTAATTCTATCTGCCCAACTTATCTTTTCCATCCTCTTGTAGCACCACATTTCGAATGCCTCTATTCTTATCCTTTCTTCTCTTGCAATAGTCCATATTTCGCATCTGTACAACATAATGCTCCAGACATACGTTTTTAATAGATTCTTTCTGATGTTAAGATCAAGGTTTTTTTTAAGTAAAAAGTCTTATTTTCTTAATAAATGTCACCTTAGCTTGGTATATTTGTTTTCTTATTTCCTTTTTGCATTTCCCATCTGAGCTTATCGTACTACCCAAGTATGTAAAATCGTCTACTTGTTGTATAGTTTCATCATCCTTTAATTATATTCTTGTTCCTATGTTACTGTCTCTACTACATACTAGGACTTTTGTCTTCTTTGCGTTCATTTTTATATGTAAATCCTTTTTTATTACCTGTTCCAATGTTACTAAACTCTTTTTTAGATCTTTTTCATTCTCCGCTATTATTGCAATATCGTCCGCGAATCTCAGCATGTTATTCTGTAACCATTTACCTTTATTCCTAACTGTGTTCTATCTCTTATAGTATCTATGTCCTCTTGAATGTAAGCATTAAATATTAAAGGTGATAATGTACATCCCTGTCATTCTAATGCCTTCTCAATTCAACAAATGCAATAAACATCGACTTATCTTTCCGTATTATTTTTTCTATTATTAATCTTAAAGCCAATATCGCTTCCCTCGTACCCGTATTTTGTCTAAATCCGAATTGGTCGTCTGATAATATGTCTTATATTTATTTTTATTCTCTTAAACATAATTTTTGTTAGAATCTTTGAGGCATGCGATAACAAGCTAATGGCTCGATATTGTTCACACATTTTAGCTGATGTCTTCTTTGGTATGGGAATGATTATACTCTTTACAAAGTCGGTGGGTATATCAGCCGTTCTGTAAATATCTCTAATAAGTTAAAATAATTCATTTACCATATTTTCTCCAGCTTCCTTCCAATGTTCGGCTTAGACTTCATCTATTCCCGCCGCTTTCTTTGGTTTTAAGTCTCTTAATGCTTTGTCAAATTCTTCTCTTAATACCGGATGTTCTAACTCTTCATCTTACTCAATATCATTTATCCGTTCTAAATCCATGACAACTAGTTTTTCCTCATTGTATAGTGTTTCTATGTATTCCTTTCATCTATCTACAACCTGTTCCACCTTATAAATAATTTCTCCTTTATTTTCTATTGCTCCACATTTGGGAGTACGTACTTTAAAAAACTTTTACACTTTTTTATATGCTGCTTCTCTCTTGCCCATTCTCATCAAAATGTCTATTTCCTAGCATTTTTTTTCTAGGTATTTTTCTTTTCCTGCTTTTGATTTCCTTATAATCAAGTTTTTTAAAGTCCTGTATCTCCTTTGATCTTCAAAAGTATTTGAGTTTTTATATTTTCTTCTCTCTTCTATTATATTTTCTATACTGGGTAGACATAAATAAAGCCTCCGTGTAGTTAAAAGACTGGGCTTAGCTCAATATGGAAAATTAATTGCAAATAGAACCATTATTTTTTGTATTGCATTTTTAGATAAAAACAAAATAAATTTCGAACCTTTAATAAATGTCTTTAAAAGTTATAGATTTTTGTGTAACTTTTAACCCACCATTCATACAAAAGTTAAAAGACTTGTTACTAAAAAAATGTAGGATATAAAAATTACTATAAATTTAAAATGGTTATATTATGTTATATGGAGATGAGATAGCCTTTTCAAAACTTGGTATCCATAAAATATTATTTATGCAACTGTTTAATGTTTATCAGTTTCGCACCTTCAGTTTTGCTAAAAACGATAATTAATAAAATAGTCAGGGCCTAAATTATTCTTAAAAGTTACCATATATTATTTAGGTAACATATAAATAAGATAAGCCTGTATCTGTGTGACTATATGTGTATGTATATATCTAATATTAATTAAATTCTAAAAAAAAAAAAATGTAATTGATATTTTATTGAACGTTTTTATTATATTTTTACAATAAAGTCTTTTCAACATTCTTGTTAGAAATAGAACCTTTCCATATGTCAAAATAAATAATTATTGTTTAATAAATTATACTCGGTATATTAACTATTTTTAAGACATTATTTTTATTTAATATTTATTACTTTGGAAATTTTTGATAATACAAAATTAACAATGGTATACACGCGGGTAGGTACATAACAATATAGCTACTGTAGTTACCTGTATTTTGATATTTTATATATACTATATTTTTATTATTTTATTATTAGGTATTCTACATTAATCTTATTTTTCATTGTAGTTTCGTAAACGGACAGCGTCGTGGTTTATGCGTGAGTGATGGGTGCATCGTTCTTATCATACTATTGTAGACTCCTACTAAAATTGCGTATAGATACTAAAAAGTAAAATTTGCATTGTTCTTCGGGCAAAATTTACTTAATTTAACTAATTAACTATTTTATAAAGTTAGATTGAAGTTAACACGTTAGGTTTAATGAAAAAGTAACGCGTTAAGTAACATAATTAAAATTAACCGAATTTTAACTTTTAAATCGTTAATGCCTAGCTTTGTACATAGCATTACAAATATTTAAAGCATTCATCAAACCTTTGTTGGTGAATTATAGTATATATTGATATCATCAATATTTTAATTCAGAAATTAAGATATCTTAATTAAAATATCCCGATGTTTCCAATCATTTGGATACAACTAAAGCACAAAATTGTTCTTTTTCTGTTTACTTACCTTGTTCAAGTGTAGTTGAAAATAATTAATAAAGTGTGAAATCCTTTATTTTTGTATGTTCAATAAATCTGTATATTAAATTTAAAACTAAACTTGATGGTTATCTTCTTTTAGCGAATTTATGTGATAATCTAGGAGTAGAAAAAATTCGTTTCATAAACAAACTCATATGATTTATTGTAAAAATAATTAGATATAAATTTAAAGCGGTTGTGTTCTCACAGCCACCTATCGATATTTTCTGGTATATCCCGTATTTTAAAACATATATAAACTGTCTTTGCCCCGATGTATTAATATAATAGTAATTGTATTCGCCGCCGATATCACCTACAGTTATTATTATTATAATCGCACGACCAGCCACACACATACACATATACATATATACATACATACATACATACATACAAATTAGATATCTTTAAATAAATGTTTTTGTGAATTATATTATTGTCTGGAAATTCAGTCCTGTTGTGATCGTGTGACATACCAGTAGTCGTCTATCTCCATCCGTCGTGCGATTTGGTCCTCGAGTGTACGTACCCATATAAAATTTTACCGTGAATTATTGATACATTGTTTTTTCGGCACCAATTGCCGTATTATAGTATAAAAAATAGCCTTTTTTTTTTTTTTTCTTTCTGTATCAATTACAGTTCATTTTTATATTGTGCACGTCGGCACGAATTGTCCTTGTAAATTTTATAATAATTGTATGGCTCTAATAGCCATTTTCGTTATATTTATTTTTCTATCTATTAATTGTTGTGTGTGTGTGTTAAATCGAATTAATAGGTACCTATTATAGGTAGCGACTTGATTTGATCGTGAGCTACTCCGTGATTTATTTGTGAGTACCTATTTATTATTATATTTATATATCTGTGTTTCTCTGCTTTTTATTTATTTATTGTTATTTTTATTTTTTTGTACCTATCAGCAATACTACAGCAACACTAATTTATTACCCTATTTAATTACCATTATTAGAGTTACCTTATTGTCCATTAGTCCAAGTCCACACACACACACACACACATATATATATATATATATATAAACAAATACACACACCACCTATATATTAGCACTCACAGGATATGCTCGGCGAATCTGTCCACCTCCTGTTGAGTGCTTTTGACATATAAACACAAAAATATATACAGGTCGGTCGGTGTGTGAAAAGAGTGCGCGACGAAGTATTTTGGTGTCCGGCGTGGGCGTGTTAATATTATTCGCCGTCGGCCCGTACAAAAATAGAGTTTGTTTCATTTTTATTTTTTAACGATTTGAATTTTTCTCGGTTACCTACACGTTTATTTTATCGTACATTTTTTTTTTTTTTCATTATGAGTATTTCTTTTTCTATTGTTTCAATCCGTAGATTGGTTTCCAGCCATCTTCCACTCTTCTCTATTATCCGCTTTCATTTTCTTTTCTAAATATCAGAATATAAGTATGAGGATATTATAATAGTTGATTTATAAGGGTGTTCGAAAAGTCTGAATAAGCGCAAGTTTCTCTTTTCCTAATAAAAATTTTTGAATTCTGACTTCTATATATTATTTTGGTTTATAATACGCACATTTGAAGATATTTTCTAATACTTACTCCCCCTTTAATTTACGAAATAGACATATCAACTTTAGATTATTAAATGACAACCACTATTTTTTATTATATTCATATAAAGATAAAAAAATATATATAAAATATTTTTCCACAAAACCTATTTGAATATCGAAAAATATTTATTTAGGATACGTTTTTTCTGTATTATAATACTTGTGTAGGTATTGATAATTCGACGGATGGTATCCACTGTTTTGTCGACCAGATAAAATTCTATACACGTGTAGACATGAGAAGTGTGAATGTGTGATATTCCACCGATAGGTGTACATGCGTTTAATGTTTAATAATTTTAATCAGCAACGTTCGTATACGTTAAACGTTATCAACAAATTCAAATGTTTTATAATACATGGCGGGGACATACTAGCTGTTTACCAAGGTTAAATAGACGGATAATTGTTTTTCAAATGCCCATCGACTAACTGTTTCCCGAATAAATCTTTAATTGTATCGTAACAGTAATACGTAATACTCACCAACCGACAACTGAAGTTTGAAAATGTTGTTCTTAACAGACAACAATTTAAATAGGCGTTCCACTGACGTCTGGAATGTTTGTGTACGATAATCATTTAATATAACATTTTAAACAGAGTTTATTAACCACGTATTCTTTTATCGGAGACGACAACTCGTATGGAAACCTTGGGCGGTATACCCGTATAGGTATAATTTTGAACTAACTGAGGATGTTCTTTTAATTGGTCTTTTTATTTGTGATAAGGATTGGGAGGTAATTCGTATATATTGCCAGGCACGATACCCGTAAAATCGTTCCGATGGTTTTATATGGGCCATGTCACAAAATGTCGTAACCGTATAGTATCGTGTAGCCCAGCAATTATGTGTTTGGACGAACCACCTTCGAGGATAAGGAAATCACACCCGACACGCTGATGTAACATGCATGATGAAACCGTATCTGACCCATCAACATATTGGGTATATTTCTGTGGACGATAAATCTCGTCGAATAATCAATTTTACCATAAATTCGTAGTGTCACAATAACACCATCATATAATGTTATAATATACATGTCTCCTATAATATAATGCTATACCTACGCTTATGTCCCTACGTACGTGTAAGGACGGACATCGTTTTTTTTTTCTTTTTCCGTTAAATTTTTTATTGCGTTTTGTATATAATTTAACAATCGCACATAAAACATACCTATTATATTATATATAGGCACGTAAACATCACATCCTTGTTCGTACATATATTAATATTTTCGTATACACACGCGAGTGGTTTTTATTACACGCGGGAAATACTTCAAATGTATTGACAGCCATTTCACCGGCAACTGTGTTCTCATGCACACGAATTTGCCGAGGTTTTAAAAACATAATTTTAACGTGTAAAAAAAAAAAAAACATATATCTGATATTATTATACATGTACTCATATATATATATATATATTTATGCGTAGAAGGTACGTTTTCGGATAGTTATTATGATTATTATAACGAAAGGAAATATCACGACGAATCGTGTCGTCGGGGGGTAAAATTGTAAAATTATTACGTATGCGCGTTCAGTCGTTATTATACGAATGTTTAACAACTGTGCACCGTATGGGATAATAATCCATAATAATAAGCATAATATGAAGACGATGACCGGTTTTATAACACATATTTAGGTACCTTCAAGAGACTCGAGAGACTTACTGGGGGGTTTCGGCTTGTGCGCAATAGGATATTATACTAAATACTCTTAACGAATAATAATAATAATAATAATAAAAACGATGAACGATGATTGGCCTGATAACATAAATATTATGGTCTTGTATTTTTATGGAACTCCATTTTTTTTTATTCCCTATAAAGAATCTTTTTAAAGTCGATTAAAGCCCGCCGTGCGGAGAGACACAGTCGTTATACAATGCCATTAAATGATAACCTATATGAAGTACAGATCAAAATATCCGTTTAGTTATTATTTTTTATCCTCCATGCGTTCAATAGGCACGGCAGGACGTAATACCAGCAATCCTAGTTCCAGATGTGTATGATTTGACAGGAAAGTCAAAAAGTTTTGGTAGTGGATGGCGCAGTGGTGGATTGAGGCATGTGGCAAACGTTCTGTTACATTTTTCTAAATTACTCGAAATAGATTGAATAAGCAACGGAACTGGAGTCACTCTCATTAATTTCGATTTACATATTGCATTTGATTGGCTGGATTCTAGGGGATAAAGGTATTTAGATCTTCCTTTGGACTACAGTTATTATAAAATATTATTATTATTCAATATGCAGTGTGTTTCTTTTTAAAGGCAATATAAAATATTTCCACCAGGTGACCTTAGATTTGAATTTATAGTTTTTAGGAAGAACTAGTTCTAATTTTTACGCCTATTTCGATTAAAAATAATTGATTTTTAAAATTTGAACCAATTGTTATTTTTTCAATTTTCAATTTTTGCAATATTTTTATTTTGCAATATTTTTTTCTGATTAATTATTTGTAATATATAATAATCATAAAATAAGATTTTAACAATTAAAAATACTTAGTGTATTTGTCAATTTATTTTGTATTTTTGTGTTATATTAAATATTTTACGTTTAAACGTATTATTTCGTATATTTTTCGTCTTACAGATGGTAAACATTGATGTTATTTATTTGTATTCAATATTATTAAAGACGTATAAACTATTTTATTTTAACATTTTAATAATTATTAAAACACATTTTTTTTAGAGTAGGTAATATAGCAGTTATTTTTTTTTCTTGTTTTTGGTAGTCGCGTGTCTAGCTCAAAATATTTGGATAAGCTCATTTTTTTCTGTACAGGAAGAGTTTTTTTTATTTTTTATTTTTTTGGTAGGGGATGTGAAAATGTGATGAATAAGCAAAAATAAAAATAAGGCCATCGACTTTTTCTACTATTTGCTGATGTTAGGCGGGTGAGACACCCCCACACCCGTGATGGCCACAGTTCTGTGTATACTCCAGCAGGAAGATTTGGCCTAAGATACGGGGAACAAATTTTTGTATATTGGTTAAGTAAAATTAAAAAAATTTGGTTTCCAACAATTTCAAAGAAAATATACAGAAACTTAATATATTTCTAGAATATAAATCAAATATTTCTCAGTAGCATTAATTTTGTCAGGCTTGAAGGTCTAAAATCAATGAGATAATATATAATAATACATAATATTTCAACGCCAAACGACAACTCCTATATCAGCCTAATCATGATAACTGCCGCCATAAATAATAATTTTATTATTTATGGTTACCGCCACCATCTCCGTTGCATATTAGTAATATTATTTTGCCAGTCAGATGTAATAAGAAATATCTGATATATTTTACTAAATTAGTTTTGATTAATTTTTAATGTGATAAAAAAAAAAAGATCAAATAGAAATTGGGTATGCCCAGGCACAGTCGACCTACCCTGTAAACGCGCCACTGGTTTTTGGTGTATTTTAACTTTGATATAAATCTGTCAATATTATACGAATTTCGATTGTTATTAAATCGTTGTGTGCTGGGGAGTTAAAGAAATGATTCGAACACCGATATTTTATTTAAAAGTCAAACATATGAATTTCAAGTATTCGTCCCAGCACCCCAAGAAAAAAAAACAATTTTGAAAATTGCACGGTTCAATAGATAGTATTCGAACAATTAAATTGGAGAAAACTCATTTTCTGGCCGATTCACATAATCGGTGATACACACCATGACATGTACGTCGTGTATATAATTTAGCAGTCCGTCAGAGTCCGTGTCGAATTTTCTATTATTATTATTTTCAATTTGGACGACGTATTACGTCCGGCTCGGGGTCGGTCGGACGGTCGGGGAAGACCCGTCGGCGGAAAGGGGTGAAACTTATTGCCATGTTTAACGCTGTTCAGTATAATATATACATATAAACTGGTGGCGCAGCATGTACTCACCCTATTTTCACGCCCGACACCCTTTTTTAATTTTCCACGCAAACGCAAACGCTAAAAAAAAAAAAAGGTTACACTTAATTACTAACCCCGTGAAAGTGACGTCCGACAAACAACGACTCCGGGAGTGCCATAAATATTTTCAACTATTATACTTTAACGTTCAACTTTTGAATAGGCCTGTGTTTTGAAATAAATCCACTTTTGAATCGTTAATACAGAATTAAATTTACAATTGAAATAATTTGGAACCGCCGAAACGTCGAATAGATTAACACTGAAACAATACGATAGGTATATAGTAGAGGTCGTAAATAAATCTCCCTGTATACTATATACGCCCCCATATAGAATATATTTTCAGGGGAAACGGATGGAGGCGACAATATATTTTTTACACATAAAATAAAGTGATTAAAACATATCAAGATTTCCTCTAATTAATTCCACATTAGTCCGTCTTTAATTTAATTTTACCCACCCGCGGTCCAATTTAGTAAAATAATAATATTATTAATTATAAATATTTATTTTACTAAATCGGTCCGTTTTTAAAAAAGAATTTAAACTATTTTAGAATCTGCCCAGTTCTCTTATGAATAAACAAGATATGATAACAACACAGACATCATGTTAAATGTTTTTGTAATGCACTTTACTTTCGCTTAGTTCTCATTCAGTTTATCGTTCAAAATGTTTATCTTATATTTTATTTCTTTATATTGATACTTCTCATTCAACGTTATCATCTCATCTAAAATAGTTAAATGTTCATTGACCAAGTAAATTTTACTTTTTTAACAATAAAACTTTTGTTAAGTTATCGTGTGTTATTTGATTCAATTTGTTTTTTTATAACGGACATATTTCCTTCTATAACACGGTCGTCAGTGTTCTTAAATTTTTTTTTATTATACTATCGAAGATTTTGTGACTCATAATTTATGTTAACATAATAGTTGGCAATAAATCTTGGGGATAAAGCAGAACTACTAATTATTATTTAAATAATATAATATAACAATATAATTTTAGTTTTGCGCATATTCTTCAGCAATTTCCTCTCAGAAATTCATATATTACGATATTTATTTCGTGTTATATATTTTATATTTAATTAAATTAAATTTTTACGCAATGGATACATTTAGAAAATAATGAAATTCTTGTAGTTATAGATAATACTTATGACTGAAGCATGTAGTTTATGCACCAAACAGTTAAAAATACCTCTATACATATATCGAAATGATTCAGTCCACTTAAAAAAAAAAAAAAATAAAGAAATGGAAACATTTTTGAATTAATTACATAGTAAAGTTTTGTTTATTAAACTGTTATCCGAAATAAATATAAATATGATACAAGCATCTACCTACTATATAAATACTAAAATAGTAAATACTATAAATAGCTATCTATTGCATTTTACAGTCAACAGAATCTTTAAATTCATTCTACAAACGATAAAACGAATGAATTTTTTGATCGTGTCGACTGTTTTTTAGAATCAAATTAATATTTATAATGAATTTAAATTATAGTTAAATTGTTATGTAAAAAATCATTATGAAAATTCATTGAATACTGACATATTATACATTTCCGATCGGTTTCCGGCGAAGTATTCTTTTTGCTGTTATTCGATAAATGATTAAAATACAAATAGTGATAGTGATGATTTTTAATTAAAATTGGTAGGAAAATATTTGAAAAATCAACAGCATCATCGTGAACACGAGTTCACATTTAGGTACCTACTAATAAACTAATCCAATTACACGTGTATATCATAGCCGGAGAATCACAAGGATCGTACAGACTGACCGACTCTACCTTATAGATCTTGATATAATTATATACCTATGTATAATGTGTATAGATTCACGTGGTGTTGAAAATTTTGTAGCTATTTGTGTTTTAAACGACCAAACCGTGACCATGTAACTATTACGGACGTCTTCCGTTAGCAAGTCAATTACGGTCATCATTGTAAATTGTAAGCAGTAAATAGTTCTAGTTCAAAACATCACGGTATAGTCGTACAACGTACATATATAATTATATAATTTGAATAAACCGATTGAGTGAAAATATACTGCACAAGAGTTGAAGAATTTAATTATTATTATCCAAGAATATCACACTCGTAACAAACGAAATATTTGTTTTACATTTTCCAACAGTATAATATTTGAAAACAGTAAAATACACAGAAATTGCGTTATAACTTGTAAGTAACCACCAGTACCTATCGAATCGGCATCAAAATCTGACCATAAAAAAAAAAATAAAAAATAAAATACCGATCGTTCAGCTCAATACAATTTATTTCCAAAAATATACAATAAAACATTTAAATGCTCGTATATCTATAGGATTACCTATTACAAATACCCACATAAAACAACTTAAAATTAGGTACAGATTTCAGGTCTTTAACTCAAAATTCACGTTGAAAACTAAAGACAATTTTAAAGTGGATTTGGAGGGTTAATGGAAAAGAGAGATAAAATATCTGTAGATAATATTGTGAATTTTGCTTATAAAAGAACGTCTGTTGATAGTTTGAAAATAAAAAAATATTAACTTAATCCGAAATATGTAAAAAAAAAGTATTATTTTATGAAGTATAGTAGTAAGTACAGACATAAAAACCTAATTTTTTTTTTACTATTTATAAATTTAAATACCCACTCAAATATTTTGTTTCAAAAACAATTTTAAATCTAGTTTGAAAAAATGCAATAAATTGTAGGGAAAAGGAGGCATTATATGGATAATGGAATACATATATAACTCATACAACTGTACAAGAAATCTAAGTCTGGCAACAGAGGTAAATAGTAAAATATGGAGTACCTATTATGAATTTTCTGAAAAATTCCTATATTTTGTTCCCATCATAGTATGTTAAATGTTTTGAAAAAATGTTCAATTGATCCAAATATTGCAAATTAAGACTAGTTGTGTACCACTTATACACATTGTATCCAAAATCATAATGTATATTATTATTTTTCAGAAAAGTTCAATTAATATTTTATGGAATTCAAAAACCTATAGACCACTTAGGTATTTTGACCGCGGTTTAAAAATAAAGTTATGAATGTTATGTAGATATACATGTAAGGGCTAAAAAATTGAAAAACAATTTTAAAATATTTAAATTTTATTTAACCGATTGCGGAGAAGAAATGATAAAATCTAGAATATTGCGAATTGGGTCAATGGTATAACAATAAAAACTAAAAGTAATTTTTTAGTCCCAGTAGTACGGTGGAATGGACTATTGTGGCGAATACACAATTTGTATTTAAAAACCTATAATGCACATTGGCTCAAAAATTTAAATGTTCTTAATCCTATAGACTTTAAAGACAGATTGATAATTTAGAATTTTTCACTGGGTTATAGATTGTTGTAACAAACAGTTGGCCAATTATGGTTATTACACCTCCCCCCCCCCTTAAAAATCAAAAATAAATAAATTATAGCGCCACTGTCGGCATTTTATATATGTATACACAATGTTTCAGTTGGTATATATTATTGAGAAATACGATAGGAGAAATAAAAAGGACGTGGCATTTTAAATTCGGGTCGCGTTATGCACACCGAGAGGGAAAAATAAATTAACAATGGAATCGAAAACCAAACACCGTGCAAGAGTAAAGTCGAGACATTCCTTTTCGATGTCCGAATCGGAAACTTCACATTGTTGTACGTGGGGTCGTTTAAACGTTCAAAATTGTACCATGTATTTTCCCCTTTTTGTTCGCGGAAATATTTTAATTTTCAATTTACTACTAATCTGCAGTGGTGCAAATCGAGGGTTGCATTTTAAAAGTTTCAAAAATTGATTTGGGTTCACGTCCACCCCATCGGCCACCCTCAATCATTGAAACATTATATTATATACATTTATATCACTACCATCTGTACAACCAAATAATCTAAATATTAAAATGCTTGATCGTATTATTATAATATATACATAAAAAAAACATAAAATTTGTTTAATTGTATTCGGTTTAATGTGATATTATTGATTTTGACGATTACACTTTACAAGTGTGACGACCAATAACCAAATTTTATACGAATCTTTTCAAAAACATTAAAAAACTGTACGCGAGAAAAATTAACAATTAAAAAAAAAAGCCAATTCGGAATCTTTTCTAAATAATAAAAAACGGAACCGCACTTCTAAAAGAGGACAAAATCTGTCCGGAACGACGGGACGCAATCCTCAAATACAGGACAATTCCGCAAAAAAACGGGACGTAAATTAACCTAACAAACACTACATAATCTACGATACCTATCTACGAAAATATTATAAACATTGACAATTAAAAAAAGATTTAATTGAAATATTACGCATTATTGGTTTTTTGTTTGTTGGCCTAGTGCAAGCCCACCATAATATATGTATAAATATTATAAAAATCAAAGAAATAATAATTAAGGGGGTTGAAAGCGGTCAGTTTCTAAGAAGTTTTGTACAGGCAGTTTAAGATACGCAAGTATATATTAGCCGTGTGAGTGTGTGAGTCATAAATGATCGTTAGTGTGTGTAAAACTTCCCGGAATACCTGTTATCGCTTCTTATCTGTAAAACGGACGGAGTTCCTACAATAACCTACGATTTATTTTAATAATATGCCTAATACTAACATATTTATTATTTATTATAATATATATTTGTAAATAATTACAAACGTATATAATAATATACGCGAATACCTATGTTTATTTATTTAGGTGCTTAAATAATATTAAATAATAATATTGTTTGGGTTTTTATATACCTGTATACTTAGTATCAACAATCTAGATATCGTTTACAATAAACTATAAAGATTTCAATGAATTCTGAACACGTACTTCAGTGAATTCAGCGAATCAAATCGTCATCATTTGTTTGATATTATCAAATATTAAATTGTTATTTATTATATATATATATCGTTGGAGTATAAAGATATGCGTGATTTTAATTGTTAAAATTATTTTATTATCAATTTTTGTACAAACTTTATTCCGTATAATATTATAATCGTTTTAAAATATTAATTAGTTGTTTGTTTTTCAGAAAAATGTATTACAAGTTAAAATATGTTGGAATAACATAAAAGCGCAAAGCAGAAATTATAGCTCATAAACAAGCAGTTTTACAATTTGGTGGAGGGCCTATAGTTTCTAACATATTGGACAATTCTGATATCGATGAACTTGCAAATATTGCACGTGAAATTCCAAATACAATTGATAGTGACACAATTACTGGTAGTAATGTGACTTGCATTGTATCATCAGAAGGTGAATTACATTTCAACTTATAGTAATCTAGTGATGATAATTTGTCAGGTAAATATTATTCAAATATAAAGTTTTGAGACAAAGATAGATTTCAGCTATAATTTATAAAAATTTAAAATTTACTAAAAAAATTGACTTAAATTTACTATATAAATTAGTATGATTGTCTTGAGTAGAATTACAATTTGAGTTAGAAAAACTAAGAAAAAATAGAAAAAATTCCTTTTCTATTCCTAAAATTTTCTCCTTGATCACCTCCAGGGTTTTGAATAGGAATGTGAGTGTAGTCTATTATTCCATCGATAATAGGAAACCCTTAAAAGTATCTAAAATATTAATACATAAGATTTCGAAAATAAAAATAAAGAATACTGCATTTTGATATTAGAGAAAAAAAATTGTAATATGGGGATTCAATTTCTAATTATAAATTTTCTAGGCAAGTTATAGATTTAGGTTAATAATAAATACTGCTATACATTGTCTTATAATTATCATTTTACCTGCAATATTATGAAATAGCATTTGGTTTCGTATCTTTTCATTTAAAGTCTGTGGAAATTATATAAAACTTAGTAACTTATTCGCTATAAATATCGATATTTTTTTTCACGTATCTACTAACAGTTGACTGACTGATACTTATTAAATCTCCAGAAACAACCTAAATACATGAATATAATAATATAATAATATTCTCGGTATAAATTATATTATTGCCTAGCTTGAACAACAATAGATAGTGCCTATTATTATAATTATTGATTTTTTTTATATATTATTTATATTTTATTATATTATATACTATTTTAAAATAGTTAAGTATTAAATAAAGTATACCCAATACGAAATTGTTTATTCACAATATAGGTATTTATATATTTTATAATTACCTAAATCTATTTATAAATTCTACAGCAATATAGATTTCTATCGAATTCTCTATATTCCTTATATATTTTTTTAGAAACACGCACATTACCAAAATGGTAATAAAAATCTAATAATTCGTAAAACTCAACGTCTTCCATTTCGATTAAATTATTAAAATATATTAAAATTTAAAAATAATGATTGATAATGTTAAAATTAGTGTTTAAGATAGGTCTTAACCTACCTTAAAAATAACTTAAAATGTTTAAGCAATTATTTTTCTTTATTTATGTTTAAAAATTCTTTAGGAATCTTGTAAAAATCTTATTAAATTATAATTTAGGAAAAACTTTCTTAATTCCTACTCCCTTGGATCCACCCTTGTTACCAATTATATAATATAAATATATGATATTAAAAAGTCAATTAAATTTTACAAAAGATAATTCAATTGTCAAATATTTAAGAAGTTTTTAAGAATGTTTTAATATACTTTTCTGATTATTTTGATATCAGTATCAAATAATAATTTATAACTTATGAATATGTGTATAAGAATTTCTTTTAAAGAAAGATCACTTTTAAAGTTCTACATAACTTTTCTATGAATAAAAGCATGCTCATACACAAAATAAACTCGATGTAAAATTAAAAATATTTGTAAAATCGTTTTTTATAATACCAATTTAAAATTATTAAAAAATTTTCTAAATGTATATTTATTATTATTTATTATCTTACTAGAGCGTTGGTGCCCGCAAAAATCTTAACCATTTGTGGGGGGAGGGGTTAATGTCAAAAGTCAAGAACTACTGTTAAAGAATTAAAAACTCATCTATAATCGATGTAAACCTTCCCCCCAACAAAAAAAAAAAAAAAAAAAAAAAAAAAAAAAAACATAATTATATCTAAATTACCATATTTTCATTGAATGTTTAATACAAACCGAAATAAAATAAAATAGTTTATATCAAATATCTGTATATTTTATGCATACAATTAAAATAGCATGGATATTAAATAATTTTAAATAAAACCTTTAGTTAAATTATTACTTTAAAATTATATAACTAAAAAGGTAAAATAGAAAAATTATGTAATTAAAAAATTGACCAAAAATTAAATGATAATTATTATATGTATTAAGGCATTATTTTATTATTTCCAATCATTATTAAATGAAAATTGAACTTTTCTAGGTTCATTATTATTTCTTCTATAACCCTAGATATTTAGGCTATTATGTACAGTATTATGAATGTATACTAGAACTAAATCCATTTAAGTAATAATAAGCTAATAGTATTTCAAAGCTATTTTTTTTTTATCAACTCAGCAAAAATAAATTAAATAATTAAAATTGGGTATTTATATAGCTTAAGGATATTATTGTTATCATCTGATTTTACCAGCTGATATTTAAACACCGGTTAAATCATGAAATCACAGTATCACGTGACGTCGTTTATCACAGAATATAATACTTACGTATATAATACTGTAATAGAACGAAATACAAAATAGGGTAAGGGGAGGTTATAATCGAAATGTGTTGAGTTTCAATATACGTCCCTATTTGTGTTTTCGTCCAATGACAGTTTTTTTAAAACTAAAATTGTAAAACTAAAAGTGATGGGGAGCGGTATGTCGCATTAAACAGCCAGATATTTTTTTATTTCATGTAACAGCTGTTTTATAAAATTGTATGTACTTATTTGAAGAGATGAGTCGAAGAAGAACAGTCCTACTCTTTTTTTTCTTTTTTTGTTTATTTATATTTTTAAGAAGGTTTTGGAAGGAAATTTATACGATAGGAGGGTGTACGCAAATTTTAATAAAAGTTTATGACTTTTATTTTAGGAGCGGCGAAATTTGATTTTGCCTAGTACACTATTTTTACTTGAGCCAGTCCTGAAGTTAGTATATTTAGTTATAAAAAAACTGACTTAGGACGAAAACACAAATAGGAACATAACATATAATAAAACTCACATTTCGATTTTAACCTCCTCTACCTTATTTTGTATATCGTTCTATTACAATACGTATTACGTGTGTTTTATGATAGTACGGCACATACTATTTTTTATTTACAGATGATAAACATTTAATATTAATTGAAATTGAGGGGTTTAGGCACCCCAGCACCTCCTTACAGGGGCCACTGTTTCTCTTCTTAACTAATACAGAATATTTGGTTACCCCAATGACATAATTATTCGTGTTCTTAGCATGTTTCATCTCCGTATATACGTACATATGTACTAAGGTGGATCGAAAAACAGTGAAATTACAAAATTTTTTATTTGCTAACGGCCTGCTCGGCAAAAGTTGCTAAATCCAATACTAGTCATTTACCAAAAAAAAAAAATTTTGGTTCATGTCTTTAGGTGCCCCACCCACTAAAAATTTTTTTTTTTTTTAAATTTTTTTTTTGGCCCTATTGGAAAATACTTTTTTACGTCTTTAAAATATCTATACGAAAACTGGAGGCGGTAGGAATATTTATATAGGTGCCCCAAACAATAAAACTGTTTTGATTTTTGCATATTTTATTAGGTTGATGTGTTAAGAGTAACAAATATGCTGAAACATTGATTTAACTGATAAAAATTAATAGTTAACTAACAAAAATAAATTTTAAAGTACTAATTAAGTACCTATGTTAAAAAGATAGGATATAATTTACACATGAAAAAACTATTTAAATCTGAACTCTGATTTCGTATCAAAAGATTTCATTATATTTCTTGATTCAAGCCTAGATCTTATAAATCCGTCCCTTCTTTCTTCTCCACAAACAAGAGATGCAGCTTCTGTTACCAATTTTACACAGCGTTCGGTTCCTTGTGTATGGCATGGGAAGCTAGACAAATAAGGAAATTGCGTTTAAGCATTTTCATTTGACACGACATTTCCTAAGTCTTCATCGGAGATGCCTTTTAAAACTGGAGGCTCTAGTCTCTCATTATTATCACTCCAAAAAATTTAATCCGTATAATCAGTTGCTTGCATATTTATTATTGGTACACGAAAATTTCTGACAGATGAAGAATTCTGACTATCTTTCCTTGCAGAAATCACTCTAAGCCAAGTTAATTTTCGAATAGTATCTCTATTATCAAATAACATAGCTAGAAGTAAATTCTCCATATGCGCAAAAAACCCATTTCTTGGGATTACAACATCAACTGTTTTTCTTAGGTGATCCGGCATATATCTTGAGTACATAATTAGCTTCCACAAGTGTCTAGAACCTTCTATGCACAATGGTTTTACTTTTATATGAAACCATATTGGGCCATATACCTTCATAATATAAGTAACTAAATGTAAGAAGTTTTCAGAAGGATTTTCGGTTGCCACATAAAGGCGAAGAATTCGGTTTGCGGTTGTCAACCACCTGGAATGAACCACCGGTCCTGGTTGAATAGCAGCTAAATCTTGGTTGCATTTTCCTGAAGACACGGTGTTTAACATATCCAACAAATATCGTTGATCTGTACTTAAAATATTCCTATCCACATCTGGAAATTGATTTCCCTCGATTTGATGAAATTTAGTAACTGGAAGCGTATGACAGGTTTGTAATAATTTTCCAATTTCCCCAGAAAATGCTTTTGGGCCATGGGTTACGCCATCAAGCTGAACCAAAAGATGTCGTAAAGGAAGTTCATTAAGATGCAGCATACAAATGAACCATTGGAGTGGACGATTTAGCTCTGCTTCTAGAAGACTTAAACTCCTGCTTTTGTACCAGTATTGACCACCGTCCCATCACATCCGATTGCTATAAGTGAATCAGTTGATATACCTTTGTCATTAAAAAAGTTTAATATCCCATTCTTAATGCTAGCCGCAGATCCAGACGAGACAGTCAGGTGCTCGAGGTAAACGCAATTTGGTTCTTGTATTAAAGAAATATGTTCTTCTTTGACAACACTGCCGTAATACTTATCACCTTTTTTAGTTTGTGTTCTCGTTTTATCTTTTCGCCCGTCAAAATAGAGGCCTTGCACTTCCACAGATATAATAGCTTGTAATTCTTTTCTGTGTCTTTCACGTTCTCTACGAACTTTATTTCGATCAATAACTTTCTCAGTATTCGTTTCGCAGACAAGGCTGAGGTCTTGCATGAGAGCGGAAGAAAGAGATGCAGCTGCCCTGTCTGATACTCCATGGCGATCACATTCTCTGGAAAAAGTGGAAAGTTTTTGTCTCATTTGCCCTTTTGAATATTCACCAGAAGCAGAAGAAAAAGAAGGTTGTGGATCGATGTTATATGAAATGCAGGAAGAACTTAATTTATATGATTTTTCGCTAACTGCTTTTTCCTCTTTTCCTTCCTCTTTTTTGTCTTCGTCTTCCAATGAATAACTGCTTTCTAACTCTTCCCGATCATTAATTTCTGTGGAGCTAATTGTATTCGAATCTGTTTTCCTGTTTTGATCTCGTATTTGTCTTTCTTGTTTTTTTTTTCAGCTGCTTTGAAGTTGTTGTGTCCACTGGCCCAATTATCAAAGTTCTGGTACTTCGCTGATTGGTCAAAAATGTTCTCTCATTTACTGGAACCTTTCTTTCTTTTGAACAGCAGCATGATTCAAAATTGTCGCATTTGCAGCAGGCAATGTCAAACAGGGTTTGCTCCCACATGCACTTCAGATCGTTCCGTTTCTTTTTGTAGCTCTCAGATTCTTTTCTACCCTTGTATGGTTTTAAAATCTTCCTGTATTCATTGTTAAGCTTTGTTATCTTTTCAATGATTTTCTTATTTGAAATTATTGGAATAGAAGACTTGTTCCATATAATTACCAACGATTCTGCGACTTTTTTTGAAATCAATGAAGCAGGTGGGTACTTGTTTGTCATAAAGCCTTTTGTCTGATTTCTGACCAGCAGAAACTTTCGCATTACTTCTGCATTTGTTGGAAGTACTACTGGAGACAACTCTGTGGGGACGCCAAGCAAAGGGCAAATAGACGAATTTCTAGTGGGAATTTTACCTGAACTCATTTTTTTTTTAGTATATCTGTAACAAAAACGAATAAACAAATAACATATATAAACATTTTATACAATTATATTAATATATAATAATACAATATGTCAATATAAAAAAATTGATTTTATTTTGAATCATTAAAATCTTACACAATATTTTATGCAATTTTAATAATACATAATAATATTACAATTTTTTAATAAATTATGAATTTTTTATTTAGTTTTCTCTTTAAAAGCTAGGCTTTTGCTAAAAAGAGAGTTCCTTACAATTTTAAATGAGAATAAAATTATAAAAGAATGACAATAAGAGAATATTAATATTAATACAATAAGAGTACTTTCAACAAAAATAAAATAAAATAGGTACTATAACCTTAACTATAAAAAAAAGTTACTTATTTAAATACCACTTTAAATTCCAAATAAATTAAAGCTAAAATAATATACAAACATAGTAGGTACTTATGTAACGAAAGGTTTAATTATTAATTGTTTTTGTTTTTTAAATAATTGTCAACTACTTAGTGTACTTACCTAGATCATAAATGATTTACACTATGCTATTCAAATCCAATCGAAAAATCACACATCACAACTCGAGCGCGGAGCGATGAAAACAGACATGTGTTATAAAATTTAAAATGTTCTGTGGTGGTAGGCACAGTTTGCGGAGGTAAGAAGAGAGGAAGAAAACGTTGGGTTTTTTCCATAATTATTGATGATAACAACAATATTTTGGGAACCGACAGCCATAATAATGTTATTTTTACCCCGCAATTGGTAAATACAACCGACAATATTGAATACAATCAGAACAAAATATTTATTACAACATAAATAATAAATATATTGTATATGATTGATTATTTTTGTTACCTACAAATTAGGTAGATTCAACACCATTTACTTTCTCTTTTACGGCTACATAATATTTATTGTATTAAATATGAATTTGGTTAGACCAAAATAATCACGATCAACAAAAATAATTTTGTAGTCGTTTCCAGCCAGTTATCAAAAAAAGAAGAAAAATATATATTTCCTTTTTTGGGGTAACGGGGCACCTGAAGGGGATGTTCAAAAAAAAAAATTTTTTTATCGAGAAATACTAATCTGGCTATTTGATAAATTATACCACCACCATTATCAAAAAACGCAAAAAAGAACAAAAAAATTTTTTTTTAATTTTTTGATTGGAGTGGGGTACCTGAAGGAGATGTTAAAATTTTTTTTTTTTTTCTGAAAATTCTCACCTGACCATTTCGCAACTTTTTCCATTAAGGCCGTCATTAAAAAAAAAAAATTTTTTTCGATCCACCTTATTCCCCAGGTCGTTCCCCCGTTCCAGGGCCCTATAGGGCCTTATAGGACTTTTATGGAAAGAAGAGCGTCCCGTGAATCCAATGATGTCTTGGTCGCCGGATAGGTCCATATCTCTCCCCTGGAGGGATGGTTGAAGTTTCTCGCACTCTGATTGGTCGATCCCAGTTTTGCGTGTATATTGACGGATTGAGCTTCAATGTGTCTACTTGTTCCGTACCGACAGCAGTCCAGACCAGACGCATGCCGCCCCAGTGATTTTCATCACTAGTCTAGCTCGCGGCTCCCAACGTGACCGCGTAGGAAATCCAACATCCCAAATTGCTACCCAGCACACAGTCCGTTATCCGCTCGTCCTCCCACTTGGGAAAACACACGCCAACCATAGAAAGGGGCGCAAAACGACGTTCTTCCCCCAAATCTCATGACGGTTCTGACTGCTTAACCTCCGGTAGTCCCTCATTGGTGAAAACCAAAAAATTCATGTCTCCCACTTCCACCGGCGCAAAAACTTATCTTCCCCACTTACTCCCCCGTCATTAACCAAAATCCGTGCTGGCACCCCATTGGTCGCTTCAAACAAGCAATCGTCTCCCGCATCCAC
Source organism: Pemphigus obesinymphae (assembly GCA_025469235.1). Taxonomy (NCBI): domain Eukaryota; kingdom Metazoa; phylum Arthropoda; class Insecta; order Hemiptera; family Aphididae; genus Pemphigus; species Pemphigus obesinymphae. The sequence goes on from JAIPRL010006332.1 coordinate 22,108, forward strand.
CGGCACCAGCTCACGGTCTGTTTCAACGGCATATACTTCCTCCTCCTCGGCATATCTCAGCTCAAGATCACCGATTAACTCAATTAACATGGACGTCCAACCTAAACCCAGAATTCCACCAATCTTCTTACAAACTTCCAACTGGCGCTAAATCGCCAAAAAACTCATGACCACGCTCCCTGAATCAGCCCTCCAGACCAAATCACACAACGGGAATTAAATTAAACTCATATGCGTCGACGCGGAAGTGTTCCGTATCGTCCAACGATACCTTACAATTTCCAACGCCGAATTCCATACCCTTCCACTATCCGACGAATGAGTCAAAAAAGTTATCACTAAGGATCTACCTAATGATATCTCCAAATCGGAAATTTCTGAAGAACAGTCAGGCATGGGTTATGAAGTCAAAAGCATATGCCAATTCCAAAACTCCGTCCGTAAATACCCAATTCATTTGATAACATTACCTTTAAACCCGCACAATAAAAACATATTCAACGAAACGGCCCTATTTTATATTTCTATTAAAGTCGAATCTTATAGGTCCAACAAACCAGCCTAATGTTTTGCCTGCCAACGGTTCGGCAATTCCAGCACGCACTGTCACCTCGATGCGAAAAATGCTCCGGACCCCACCTCGCCAAAGACTGCTCGAAATCCCGGGAAGTTGACACCAAGTGCGTCAACTGTGAAGTTTCCCATACCGTCAACTATACCCAATGTCCGGCGTTCCTTGAGGAAAAAGAATCCCACCGCCCCAAAGTCCAAACACCTCAAATCCCCCCTCCCCCTAAATCCGACTTTCCATATATTTTATTCATCTCTCTCCTGGTCCCAAACCATCTACCCCCCTAATCCCCCACCCCACTACCTATGCTTCCAAAGTCTCCTCCTCCTCCTCCACAAACCAAAAATAAACACGGCTGAAATCATTACCCACTCAGTTATCAAGTTATCAATCAAAAGAATTAATAATTTTTTTTTTCGAATTTTTTAGTTTTAGATCTAGACAAAAACCAACATATAGAACGACATTTTTCTTGAATTATTTACATTAGGTTATACCTATACTGAATGTGTTTCCAAGTATTGTGCGATATTATATATTTTTCAGATTTTTGCAAGAACGAAAACTAAATAATCGTTTATGTTTTTTGTTCTGATTTTTGAAAACTGGTTTGGGTAATAATCGGTTTTGATAAACGGTTTTAAATCCCACTCAAAATGAACCGGTTTTGGTTCTGGTTTTGATAACCACTTTCGAAAAAATAGGGTTCGTTGTTAACCGCTCTTCAATGGGTTTTTTAATAAAATTCCTTTATTAACATTTAAAAAATTAAAAACTCTTAACAACAAACAAGATGTTGATTCTCACGACTAGAAAATTAATTTTTGATGCTTAATATGTTTTAGCGATTATATCACTATGCACAAATATTGGTACTCAATCCAATTAATGAACCGAAAGTATAGAGATAAGATTAAACAAATTTGTTGGATTGAAATATCGTCTTTTTTGTATACAATACAATACTTATGTACCTATCTATTATTTACAATATAATTTATATATATATTGTATTATTGTAATTTAAAATTGATAATTTATTCTATGCAGCGGCAGATATGCGTATCAAGTTATAAATTCTAAATATAACACTTATTGTACATTACATTTTCAATAAAAAAAAAAAATCAGAAACCTACATAATATGTATCTAAATATAAAATAAAGGGGTCCTTACCATAGGTGGATTTGTGGAGGGACGCAGTGGAGCAGAGCTACTCTTAATTTTTTTTTATGTTTAACAGCGTACCATTTAATTTATTTTTCAAGTAACGCAGAGAATTTTAATTTTAATTTAACATTTATTAAAATTATCAATTTTTTTTTTAAAAAAAATCGTGAAATTATAAAAACCAATGTTTTTGGTCTTTATTGTATAGTTGGTTTTAGATAAAAATCATGATTTAAATGTTGAATCGTTGACACTTATAGTTATTTAGATGTGTTTTGAAAAAATGGTCATGTTTTAAAACTCCCGTCAGTTATTAACATTTTTAACCACAAGCATTGTTATTAATATTAATAGTTTTATTATTTAATAAAAAATAATAAAAAAACTATATAATGTGTACTTATAAGTTATATGTATACTTATATGCAGACTTAGATAGTATTCTAAATACAATATTCCGAATAATATTTGAAGGCCCAATCTTATTTTTAAAAAATAGTCATTTTTTTTCGTCAGGGTAAATTGTGTTTGTGTGTGAGTACTTAGTATATAATATTTATAGCATATTGGTAGAAATATTATCTTATTTCGTTTCCAACTATATTTATTGAGACAGTTATATTATTTTCCAATTTTAAATTTATTGTTTTAAATAATTATGATTTTTATTGAATGTATTATATTTATTGATATTATATTTTTATCATAGTTAATTTAGTAATTATAGTAGTCGATGGTCTGTAATCTTGTATAGGTATATAATACTAATTATTACAAAAAAAAAAAATATATATATATATTACATTAATAGTAAGTTATTATTAGGTATGTTAAACAAAAAAAAAAAAAAACAGAAAACAAAATATATATTTTGTGTGTATAATGTGAAAAAATTATAAATAGGTAGGTACAATTTTTGTTATTGAAATCTATTGAAAAAAAAAAAAAAAGTTAATCAAAAAGTATTTAGAATATATTTTTAAAGTATTTTAAGTACTTAGGGCAGCGGTTTTTAAACTGTGCTCGACGGAACCCTGGGGCTCTGCGATATTAATCTAGGATTTTCACGGACACATCTGGATTTGAAATAAATCAAAATATTGTAATATAAAGTTTATAGTGTATAGGTATTTAATTAATAATAAATATTTTGTCTCATAGCCGAAATGAAATTAGATACGAGTTGGTAGATGCTTATATAATAACCCAAAAATCCTCACTATTGAGATCATTGCCCAACTCACCGAACTAATTTCTAACATCTCAAACGGTAAAACTAAGGTTAAGGAAGCGGTAGTCGCCATCCTTACCATCCTCCCAATCCTTTTCAACATTCTGGCTAACACCAGAATTCTCTTTTGGAATGCTCAAGGCGTCTCTCGGAAACGCCTTGAACTCTTACAATTCGTCCAAGACCACAATGTAGACATTCTCCTCCTTAACTAAACCCATCTATGCAATGGTCGAGGTTTCAAACTCCCAAATTTCCACTTATACTACACCAATACGCCACTCATAAAAATTCAATCTCCTTCAGCTGGCACAGCTATTCTCGTCAACAGACGACTAATCCATCACCATGTAAAAATCCCAACAACTTCATTTACCAATACTTCTATTTACATTAAACTAGAAAACTCAGAAATGAGACTCGTAGCTATCTACAAAAGTCCCAAAACTCCTCTTCTTACCTCCGACCTTGATACTCTCCTCTCTTCCGACATCGACACAATCATAGCGGGTGATCTAAACTCCAAAAACCCTACCTGGAACAGTCTCTCGTCCAACCCCTCAGATCGCATCCTTCAAAACTACCTAGACCAAAGACTAGATACTTCAATCTTTGCCTCATCTTTCCCCACCCACTACCCGTAGAACCCTAACCATCACCCCAACAATTCCGACATCATCTTGCTCAAAACCGGGCCCCTAATTTTCTAAATAACCAACTCATCCGCACCGAACAGTTTAGCTTCAGACACCACCACAGCACCACCTTCCAACTAGTAAATGTCCTAGACAATATCATTTCGGCCAAAAACCTAATTAAAAAAACCGCAGCAGTCCTCCTCGGCGTCCAAAATTCCTTAGACAAAAACTGGCATCCCGGCCTCATCTTCAAACTTATTTCCATAGGAATCTCCACCCAACTCGTCAACATTATCAAGTCATTTATCCAGACCAGAAAATTTTCCATAAAAGTAGATAACTAATTCTTCTCTCACAGGAACATTTTCGCGGGGGTCCCCCAAGGCTCCTGCCTCTCCCTCCATCTGTTCGTACTGTACGTTAATGACCTCTCTGTCCACCCCAAAGTTAAGGTCGCACTCTTCGCCGATGACACCCATCTCTATGCCACTAGCAATTCCAACTCCGCGGCAGCTTCAAACCTCCAAAAACAAATCAATCTCATTTAACCCTGGTTTAAACAGAGGAGGATCTCAATAAACCCCTCAAAAACATCAGCCATCTTCTTCACCAACAAAAGTACCCATAACACTCCGAAACCCAAAATCCTCAAAACCCCAACAAGCTGGTCCCATTCGATAAGATACCTGGGTGTTCTCATCGACAGGAAGCTTAATTTCTCAGCCCACACCAAGTTCATCATTAACAAAACCAAAGCAGCCGGCCACCTCCTCTTCCCCATGCTAAACAGTAAAAGCCCACTTTCCATCAGAACCAAATTATTCATTTTCAAAGCCTACATGCGCCCCATCCTACCTTACGCCTCCTCCGCGTGGGCCTCTAATATTTCAAACACAAACTGGTCCCGCATCGAAACCGTCCAAAACAATAATCTCTGCAAAATCACTAATCTTCCCCTCTACATTAGTAATCACACCATTAGGAAATCCACCAACATCCCATTCATTCTCAACTACACTAACTTCACCTCCTCTAAACTCAAACATTCCATATCATCGTCCCCCTTCCCACACATCTATTCCATATCAACAGGCCCCGGTTTCCTCGACGGCTACAAGCGAAACCATCCTCTAAACTTCGGAAACTAAACCCTAACCAACCAAACTCATTACTACACCACCTCACAACTTCTGCTACATCCAACCCTCTGGTAAAAGCACAAGCTTGTGACAGAGTACCTCCCCCCCCCCACAAAACAATGCATCCATGCAATGTGTCTACCGCTGTCGTCGCTTGATGATAATCCCGCAACAGGGACGTAGCCAGGATTTTATTTCAGGGGGGGGGTCAAGTAAAAAAAAAATAATAATAATAATAAGTAATTTTAACCATTCTTATTATTTAAGGAAAAATCAAATTTTTAAAGACGTACAGAATATGCTATAATATTTATATATATATAAAAAAAATATTTTTGTTATTCAATAGGTAAAATAGGTAAGTATAAAGTAATAATTATTGTATTATAATAAATATAAATATTGTATAATAAAAAAAATCTGTAGGTATAAGTATAATATAGATATAATAAAATTATAATTTATAATAATAATTTTCTTTTTGATTTTTCCATTATATCCAACACGTCTTTTGGTGAAACTGATATTTCCCAGTGAACGGATAAAAGAGTCAGTCCTGTTAAACGGTCATTTCCAATTTGATTTCGAAGTAGTGTTTTTACTTTTATTAATGTTGAAAATGATCGTTCAACTTCAGTTGTAGATACTGGGAGTATTGCCAAAACTCGTAATAAATAGTTTATATTTGGATAAAAAGTCGAATCACACGAGTCTAAAATAGCCATAATATTTGTAGGGGTTTCTTCATTATTTTTTCATTTTTACACCAAAGTAAATACTCACTCGCTATATTTTTTTTCTGAAATTTTATCTTCAAAATAAATGGCGAGATTTTTTAGTTTTCCGACGTTTTTTTCTAAAGCAAATTTTGCTAACAATATTGCTATTGACGATAAAATATCGTTATTCTGTTCAAACCTATTTTCGAGATGTAAATTAAAATTATTTAAACACGGTAAAAATACAGATATTTTATAATACTCTTCTGGTGAATTACAAGAATAATTATCCCTATAATTTTGTTT
>JAIPRL010006333.1:0-27869 GCA_025469235.1 Pemphigus obesinymphae
GGAATCCTGAATCTTTTTACCCTAATTTTACTAATAAAAACTATTTATTAAATTCTCCCGCTAACTTATTAATGCGTGCTGGTAACGAATTTAATTTTAATTTTATTTAATTAAATTTAGCAGTTTTAGCTTCTGAACTTATGTCTTTATTATATTATTTAATTTATGATTATTGTCTATATTTTAAGTATTTTTTAAGTATTATGCTAATATATATTAGTGTTTAAATTGTAATAGGACCTTGTGTCCGTTTGTATGTGAAAATAAATAAATAAATAAATAGTTAAAAGTTGACAAACTTATGACATAACTAGTTAAGTTATATTGTGTAATTGATTTATGAAAAATACACTATTAAATCTTAGCATTCAAATAATAATAATTTTTTTGTCTATTTTATTTAACTAAATGCAAATTCTATATGAAGCACAGCAATAAAATTACTAATTTTTGTAGAATGATATTGCCATTTTTTGTTCATCAAAACTTACTGTATTACTATTATTTATTATGAATACTCAAAGTTAAATGATAATACCTTTTCAGTAGCCTGTAGGTACTTATTAATAATAATACGATTAGTACCTATACTAATTAATAAAAAGTAAAAACACTATAATATTATGGAATACTGTAATAATATAACATAATATACATATAATATTATGACGTGGTGTATATATTATATAACTACATTAGGAACCTATACAAAATTGAAAATCAAAATGCACATATTATTATAAATATAAAAAAAATGCATTAACTTAACTTAACTTTGTATGAAAAATATTAACTAGATAATAACCTATTCACTTCTTAGTTACATAATCTGATAAGTTTATAGTTTATAAAATTAACTAGTTAAGTTAGTAAGTATTAACACTAACTTAACTTTTTAACTTCAGAGGACGCCACACACCCGATTTCCAAGGAGTTGTGTATTGGCAATTTTTATTACATTTCAAGAAAAATGAAAATTAAATAAATGAAAAATATTTAAATATATTTTAAAAGTAACTTAAAAATAGACCTGTGTCAGTATCATTTTTAACTGTCGTATAAGCATGATACTTATTAAAAAAACATGTTTACTCATTTTTAATTTTTATGAACTAGAGAATATTGTAGAAAGATGAAATAAAAAATAAATTATAAACAGTAAAAATATCTAGTGGCTGGTCGAGCCGATTTTTGATATGTGCATTTTTACACATTTTATAAGCTATTAAAAAAAATTAAAAACCGATATTTAAACAGCTCATAAAACGCGGAAAAATACATATATCAAAAATCTACTCCAAGAGTCGCTAGATAATGTTGTTAGTTATAATTTGTTTTTTGTTCTGTATTTCTGACATATTTGAAGTTGATAAAAATGAAAAATACTACCTAATGCAAGTATTTCATTGAAAATGAAAGTGTGGCGTCTTTTTAACTTTAATTTATTAACTATAGTCGATGCCCATTCTTGAAAATAATAATACTCATCATATACGACATATTGTTGTAGGATTGTGTTTGATTAATTAATAATGTAATTACTAGGTACTTAATATTTTTATTATTAAAATTTAGTACATGTAAATAAGAAAAAGTATTCTGAAAATATTTGAAATACTTTTTGTAAAGTATTCCAAGTACTTTGGGAGTGCATTTATTATAAAGTATTGGAATACATATTCTGAATACTTATTTTGGGAAGTATTCTGCAGATTATGTATTCGAAATACTTTTAAAATGTACTTTACCCAAGTCTGGTGCTAGTATTGAATGGTGTAACTTTACTATAATATAGTATGCGAACTTTGAAGTCGAGCATCAAGCGCGCGATAATAGGACGGTCAAAACTACCAGAAACTCCCGAATGAATTATAAACCTATTTCTACCTCGAGTATATTATATTATAGTAAAATAATATAATATAATAATATAGGTAGTAAAATATAGTAGCGGATCATATTATATTATAATATATCTTCTGAGTTGTGAACACGTTACTAACTCGACCGTATCAATAAACGTTTTTTTCGTAGTATTTATTTTTACAATTTTCGAAAATATTTATAATTTGTCCTCGTACAACATGCTATGGACGTATATAGTGGACGTATATAGTGGACGTACACCCTCCGACCCTCGGACACGGGACATAGTGCGTAGCATTATTATTTTATATTTGAAAGCAAATATTATAATATAAATCACTTTGCGTTTATAAAATGAATCGAACATGGTTCGGTTTGATAAAATTATAATTTCTATAAACAGCGAGTTCAATAGCGGAAATGAAATTTACCATCAGATATTGTGATAAGTTATATTTCTTTGGCTTGAAAACCATTCTCTCAAATACACGTGTAATATACAGGCATAAATAATAAAAATAATAAACACATATAGTCATTATTAGTGATGGGTGCTATCGAATAGTCACTATCGAACTATTCGATAGATACTTAAAAACTATTCGATAGTACGAACTATTCGAAAGTTTACCGAACTATTCGATAGTTTACCGAACTATTCGGTTGGTCCGAACTGTTCGATAGTTTTTGTCGAAAATTCAGCGTTCGGTTATGTAAAACTATTCGATAGTACGAACTATTCGAAAGTTTACCGAACTATTCGATAGTTTACCGAACTATTCGATAGTTTACCGAACTATTCGATAGTTTACCAAACTATTCGATAGTTTACCAAACTATTCGATAGTTTACCAAACTATTCGATAGTTTACCAAACTATTCGATAGTTTACCGAACTATTCGATAGTTTACCGAACTATTCGATAGGTTTTGTCGAAAAATCGGCATTCGGTCATATAAAACTATACGAATAGACAGACTATTCGATATAGTTTATGAGGACTATCGAATACTATTCGACAGTATATACTATTCGATAGTGTCCATCACTAGTTATTACATGAAACTCACAATACATTCCGCTCAGAGTTTAAAAACCATCTGTATAATAGATACGATTCGGTTTGTACTCTGTGCGATATTAGTATTATACCTATATGGATCTAGAATTTTTTACGAGTCGCTTGAATTCGCGATGATGAACATCCTGAACATCCTGTTTAATAATGGCCATATTTTTTTATCTTTATCCTAGTATCGATAATATTATGTTGGTATTAGTTTTGCGAAAAACTATATTTACATATTTACAACAGCTGCGGTATAGTAGGTGTGCACACCTATATAATAATATTAAGTAGGTACCAATATATAATTTAATTAAATATCTAAAAGTATATAATTACGTTTTTCCTATTAAAAACAGTGGAAACGGTATTATTTTTGATGCAAATTTAACGGCGTATGAACAATATATTTTCGATTTTTTTTTTATCGTGTATACCATTATAATTAGTTTATACTCTTAGACGAGAGTTTTCGTTATAATATGTGGTTCCTCGAAGCGCATATTCATGTTATATATATATTAACCTACGGGTTGCATTGTATATATATATTCGCGTAATAAACAGTAGGGGTACCTACACTTACTCACCTATATGTATATTTTTTAATAATTTATATTCTTTTGTTCTGGTAAAAAACGTTTGCTGTGTTCCGTGTACATATTACTATTTATATACTCAGACTCCAACAAAAAAACTCGGTTATATAATAAAAATCGAGAATTATGTATTTGTATTTTTATTTTTTTTTTCCCCCATTTAACTCGAATAATGCACTATACATAACCTCTCGTCGGGTTAAATTGCACATTTACAACACTCAAATACATATTACGGTATATATATATATATATATAGCTGAAAATATACAAGCACTATACGTGTATATAGATTACTTTCGTTCGTGGGCGTTAATGACGTTTCGTCGAGACAAAAGCTCTTTTCGGGTCCGGTACGCTAATCCTTTTCCCGCGCCCGTTCTGCTGCAATAAGAGGGTCGGCCGCGCAGGCACTGACCGACAGAGGGATAAACTCGGGCGACCATAAACTTATGAGTTTACTAAAGACCCCTCTTATATATAATATAATACATAATATTTATATATATATATTATAAAGTATTGACTTATTATTATTATTATTATTTTTTTTTTCGTTTTCGACCGGAAAAATATTTTTCCTTTCGCATATTTCTAACGGATTTCCAAAACTCGTTTATCGATTTATACGATATCAATAGCGAAACCTATACGTATAGAACTATATTTTCATAATTTATAACAATATCGTACCACGCGCGCTCGTACAATATGTAGATATACTGCAGGCTCTAGACACTTATACCGATAAAACTAAAATATTTACAACGTATATTTTCCGACTTCCGAAAGTATAACTTTGACAACTTTATGTATAATTCAAGTGTGTTTACATTATTGAAGTAGTTTAATTTGAGTGGGATCATTGAGTGAGAACGGGACTGACTCAACTATTGTGGTCGTTTTGCTATATATATACCCAGCTCTTCAATAATGGCCCTTCCATAATACGTCTGCCATGGTACCTAATATATTGCTGCTGCACGAATACCATTAGAAATTTAATTTTCATAATCGTTTTTGTATAGTTATGCGATCTTTTCGATGTATTTTTTTTTCACAATTCGTTCAAAATGACAATACAAAATGATAATGTTAATTGTTAAAGACTTTTATTATAGGCATATACAATTAAAATGTCTTGGTTGTATTTTATACGTCGACCGACGTCCCGTTGCGATGTTTAAAAATCAAAACGTACATTTTTATATTATAAATATAAAATGTATAATTTTTTTTTTATAGTATACCCAGGTACTTATATCTACAATTAATGCGCAAAACAAGACATTTCATGAATAAATAAATTACTTTATTGTTGTATGCATCTTAATAAATAAATGATAAAACAATACAAAAATAATAATTTACTATTTAATTAACTCATATAATATAATAATAACGCATAATATAAGGCTCGTTTTAATTGGTGTTTGGTTGATTCACCAATCGCTATAGTTGGCTATTTAGTTTATTTCGGTATTTATATCCGTGGTATTTTTACTATAGACTGTAAAATGTTCAATTCTAATCTGCCACTTCCACAAAACGTATATAAAATATACATTATACATGTATATTAAAGCTGTAGAAAAATATAATGACCATATTATATATTATATGGTTTTATTTTGTCCTTTTAATTTATGTTCAAATTCGAATATACACTATATACATAACATAATATAATATTATGTATAATTTTGTCTGCGCCTTTATTATACGTAGGTATGTAATATAATGTACACTGTACAATAATATGTATTTAGGGAACATATACTTTGTTGTAATTAAAACTTTGTATCTAACATTAATAATCAAATTTTAGTTAAAATTTCGTGCATTTTTGGTCAAATTGGCACTAATTTAATTTTAAATATTTTTACATATTTGGATATAAGTACATGTTTCATACATATTTTGTAAATATTTGGGGAATATTTGATTTTTTTCGGTAATTTTTTTTTTTTTTTTTTTTTGAACTTTCCATGTTATAACTATTTATACGATACGTGGTCGGCGACGACGATTACCGGTGTTGTTATGTAAATGGACTTCGTGTGTCACCACGCAACTTCTGCATGCATCCATACAGAGCCATCTCGAAGAAAGATTTTGGGGGGTAATGAAAATACTAATATACTCCAGTGCAAAACATAAAATAAGCAAAAAAAAAATCAAAAAAATCAAGTTAATCAACTTTTTTTCCATTTTGCCGACTATAATCCTAATAATTTATAGTTTGTCGACTTGAAATTCCAAAATACTTCATAAAAGTGAGTGAATAAGCAAAAAAAAAAAACAAAAAAGGGGGGATCGACTTTTTATACTATTTGCCGACTGAACTCAAATTTGCCAATTGAACTTAATTTTGCCGCCGACTGCTTTCCGAGATTAGGGATGAACCCCCCCCCCCACGGGGCGGCCCTGCCACCATGCCATAGTCGAGCATGCGTGATTCTACGTGAAGTATATTCATTTCGCGCGTGTTGTATACATATATATTTTATACCGTCGTCTACTATATAATCCGTCTTTAAATTCGTGTCATCGTCGACACGAGTACTGTTTTTTTTTTTGGCCAAAATCATATTAGAATGGATTTGTTTTTCGCACATAGACACAGTTAACGATTTTTTCTCGAATTTCACACGAATTAATAAAACATTTTGTTACGTATTTTGAATTTTTTTTTTTTTTTTTTTGTTTTTATTATTACAATAAAGTCCGTTCCCTGTATAGTAGTCATATATCGTGTTTCGTGGAGCGAATCGGACGGTTTATACAGTCTAATAACATACAATATTATACTACAGTATATATTATAATATGTATCGAATTGCGCATCGGCTGAATTAATTGCTATAGGATTCGGCGGCGGTGAACGGGAGTAGGGGATGGGGGTGGGGGTAGGGGGGATGGTGTAACGAACGTTGTTGTACGAGATTTTATAGTCTGCGGCAGAGAGTGAGAGAAATAGCTCTTGTTTTATACATATATAGGTATGCCTTCTGTTTTCCGACCAGCGAGTTAACTGGTTCCACGCCCCTCCGGCCGCTGCCGTCGCCGCGGTGATCCCTGAGTCCCTCATTCTGTAATTACGACGAACCCCCGGAAACTTTTCCCATCCGAAATTTCCCAAAACGAATACTCCCCCCCCACACCCACCCCCCAGGCCGGTTCGCGGGCGGCTCGCGAGCGGAGTGCAAAGGAAAACGTCTGCTTTTCCCAGCGCGATCGTAAAACGACCGACTTTCCGTTATACTCCTGACTTCTCGTCCTCTCGCATATATACATATACTGTATATATTGTATATATATATATATATTGTATATAACTCCTCCAATTTTCTTCTCGGTCTTCTCCGGTCACCCCCTCGTCCCACGACTTTTCTACCGCGGTTACCAGAAAGTTCCATTACCATAAAAACACGACCTAAACTATATTATACGTGTGTACTTGCGCACACGATATGACATAATATCATATATCGTCGCTTTGCCGCCGCCGTCTCCTTTCGTTCGTGTGAACATCTTATCAACGTTATCGGGTACGTACTCGAGTGAAACGCGTCGCCGTCCGATAAAAGTGCGAGAAAAAAAGGTTATAATATATAATCATATACCGGGCTTAAAAACCAACAGCGCGCGGTAAAACTATTACGAAAATTACGATTTTTATCCGGTATTTTGTGTGTCCCCGAATAAGAAATAATAAAGTGTCATCATCACTATACGTTTACCGGCGGACAGCGAAAAATAATTCAACGAAACATTTGTTTCCGCCATACACGCGTGCGTGTACCTATTACCGTATTATAATATTATTGCGGTTTTTTTTTTGTCGAAAATACCGTTTTTACACACTGAATTAGATTCACAAAAAAAAACCAACGCTATTTTGAAAAATAATGTAAAACTTTCATTTCATTGAAACGTCATTCTGATTTTACATTCGTCTTGATACTCCAGTATACGCATATTATAACGATTTTATATTACAAATAAATGTTTTACTTTAAAATATACAAATAGTAATCCAACCGAATTATTTTGTTCACAAGAATACCGCACCGAGTTATCCTTTATTAATTTTCATACCGAATAACTAAATTTATATTCAGAATGTAAATTATCTTTAATATGATTGCTTTTCCTGATTTAGGAAATTTTAAACCTAGATAAAAACTAATTTCGCTCGATTCGTATAAAATGACAACCAGAGAGGTTATATTATACTAAACGATAATTACGCTAACTTATCCCATAAAAAAAAAACAAGAAATAATGTAAACACGATTTGTTGATTCTCTGAATTGGTTCTCGCGTGGTTTCATCTATATATAAAATCAACTCGTTTATAGTTCTACTATATAATAATTCGTCCACATTTTTATATGTTTGTTTTAGTTTTGTTTTTATTATTTGCCTAGAAGCTATCGATCCTCCTTTCCCGAACACATAACTGGCAGTGGCGTAAGATAAATATATATTGATATGATCGTGAGAAATATAGAAAATAAATGAAAAATCAATACCACCGCACCATCCAAATAATCGATTTCTGATGTGTTTTTTTTTTTTCAAAACTCGTCAATTTTAATGCAAAATATGAAAAGTTATAGTTGCGCAGTATATTATTCTTCGATAATATATAATAGAATAATCAGAAGACAAACCCATTATTTAAAAGGGCCTTTAGGTACAGTGCACAAATTTAGGACTGTGTATCGTATACCTAAATTATGGGACAAAAATGTTAAATTAATATTAAAAAAATAAATCATTTATATTGTTTCTTATATCGCGGTGAATTCATAGCTCCTATTATTTCATTATCGATACGACTTTAAACACGTGCCAAATTTGTATGATTTGCAACCGATCATATCCTCCTACCGCAATGTCCTATATTAACTTCCAGCCCGGGCCAATATTTTTAAAATGATTTGCAAGTAAATTTTTATAACATAGGTACTATCGATTATCTTAACTATAGTACCTATATATATTATTATCATTATATGAATAATAGTAGAAACATGATGCTTGACTCCAAAATTATTGTGCTGTTTGGACGATTTTTTTTTTTTTTCACGCACTTCTTTTATCGTATAATTGAGAAATTGAATTAAGTTCGAATGCACACCATTCACTTTGGAGACTCGCGGATATCGGACGGATAATATGATGAAATCTATATAATGTTGTGAATGTCGCCAATATAAGAGAACATCTTTAGGACGTTCAAAAAAAAAAAAAAAAAAAATTGAAGTAGATCCGAGTACTTTAAAGAGCCGCTTTCGGATTGTACGTATATATAGAAATTCACTCGTTTCCTTTTAGATAATATAGTATATACGTATAATACGATTTAATTTAATTTTTTTTTTTTTTTTTTTTTTTTTTTTTTTATTCGTGAAAATTTCGTTGACGTCATCAAAACTCGAGTTACACGTCCGTGGACGACGTTTCCATTTCGCCATGGAAAATATCGATCGCAACAATAATAACGGTTGACAAATCGGCGAAATTTTTAATTTTTTCTTCATGCGCGAGAATAGAAAATATAATATAATATAATCGTTTCGGACGTATAATAATATATTATATACGATATACCGTCACAATAATGTTATTATCTTTGGTCGAACACATCAAAGTATCGGAAAACAAGTTCGTTATATATCCTCGCTCTTCCTCCGGCGTCATTATATATATATATACATATGTTATATATATATATATATACATATGTTATATATATATATATATTATGTAGTATATATAGTACAGTAGAGCCGTCGATATCCCTTCTGCGGAAGCCATAAAAACGGTCGAGATTTAATCGGAAAAGCGCGGTACACCCACAATTGCGTCTGCTGGAGAATGTTTTTTTTTTTGGGGAGGGGGAGATGTTTGGGGGGAACCCAGTATATATATATATACGCTCTTATATATGCGAACTCGCGATTTATGGTGGCTATTAGGAAGGAAACCCCGTGGCCGGAACGCCTCTGTTTCGACCAAGACCATCCTGTTGGACCAATATAATATATTTCATATAATATACAATATATAATATAGTGTTATACCTATATGAGGTAGTTTAGTTTTTCTTGGAGTATTTTTTTTTTTTTTTTTTATACATTTTATATTTCTGCGTCGTCCTCGTTTCAATTTTCTATGACCGCAAAATCGCCGTCGGATGACGTTTGTCGTATTGGTTTTCGTAGACCTACCGTATTCAACAATACATATTATATAATAACATACACTGAATCAAATATATCCGTGATTTCGATAAAAACATAGATTGATTTAATAATATATATGGTTGTTAATATACGTCCAATAGAATGTTTGTTGGTTTATAGAAATAGAATATTGTTTTAGGTTAATTTAACAGTAAAATAACGAAACGTATTATTGATTTAACAATACATTTTATCAATGTCTCGGGTAAAATTGTCTAATCGAATATAAATATATATCTGAATTACTAAATACATATTTTGTGTTTCATTCTTTCTTCTTCGTCGTAGAACAAACGCCCATTTGTTAATCAAAATAGTCGATTTAAACCGAATATTTTTTCAATTTAATAACATGTGCGTTATTATAATAATAAAATCCGTATTAATTTTATAAATTTTTTTTATTAAATGATAACACATATTTTATGAATTTACAAAATGAATTTGTTATTGTAAACACATTTTTTATTAACTTAACAATATATAGGTACATTAAAATAATAAAAATTGTATTATTTCAACAAATATTCGTTTGTTAAAATTTGATTATTGCATATTGCTAATTCTACCAATGATATTTGGTTCAGTGTATATAATATGTTACTTGGAGCGGATTTCTCCCATTCCCGTCCCACAAGGATCCGATTCCCGGGTAAATAGCTGTGCTGAATATATGTGTTGACGAGAATAGACGATGATAATGTTAGTTTTAAAGAGATTTCGAAAACCGATATGGACCGAGATCTAAAATAGTGGAGTGGTATCAAATTTATTTTTTTGTCAGTCTAAAATTATATTACAAGAATAAGTGAATGATAATATTAGATAATTTTAAGTGCCTATGAGATATCTTTAAATTTAAAACTTTGATATTTTCACAGCTATCTAAATTTGAGCAAGATGTATAAATTATATATTTCATAATATAAGTGTTATATTGCATACATTTTATATTTCTATAAACATCCCACATAGTCACTGCAGTGTTAAAAATATTTTATACACAGATATAAAATTAACTTTTTATAACTTGAGCATATTGAAATAAAAATAAGGAATGCCTTTTTTTATATTCACGTTTAAAAATATCATAAAATCTATAATATAATATATTATACAAAATTAGATTAAAAAAAAACCTCCGGCTTTGTTTTTTTATACGTTGAAATGATGAACGCGTAAAACACCCGCGCGTAACCAGCTATTTATACGAACAATGTTTAATTACACTACGTTTATATTTTAATTTAATTTTAATCATGTGTATGGATTTATAATAAAATCTAGAAAAAAATAAGCACATAAAACAAATCGACAATCATTCATCCCGTTAATATTTTGTGCTATATATTTCCAAAGATTGCTTATAAAGTTAACGATAAAATTAATTAGTAAAGTAAAGTAACTCGATCAATTTTTCAAATAGTGTAGAATTAAAAATTAATTATAAAATTACTGACCTATCTAATTAGATTAGTAAAAAGTTAACCTGACATAATTTAATTTAAATATGTTAATTTTTTTACTTATGGTACATATATTAATGGTATACTAAAAACAAATATCTAAAATAATTGGTGAAATAATACGTTGCATTTTTACCTAATAAAACTTTATTCCCAAGCTTAATGATTTTTTTTCTAAATACGAATAAAAATAAACTAGATATTAAAAGAATCACATTCGTTTTTTAAGGGGTGGTGTATAGGCAATTTTCAAGATATCCTTGGAAATATAAAAGTATAACCATTTATAAATATTTACATACAATTTACCACCTTTTATTGTCGTGTAATCATAAAAACCATATTTACGCAAAAGTGAATGGGTTTTTAAAGTAGTTTTAGATAAAAAAATCTATTGTAAAATCAATAAAGGACAACATTATAGAGTGGACCTCTTTTTGGGTTTTAGTTTATTAATTTAAAAAAAGTTTTCAAAGTTTCAATAACCTTTTTTTAAAGTAATAATTTAAAAATGGCAAACGAGAATCTTGCTTGAAAATGTCATCCTTTATCGGTTTGATGAATAATAGGTATTTTAACTCTGAAATCCGTTTGGACGATTTGTCTTCACTTACTCACAGCCGTTTTAACCAGATAGTTTGATAAGTGACACCAAAATAACCAATAAAGTTAAAAAGTCAACCGGAACTTATTGACCTATGCCCGTCCTTATATATTTTGTCGTTTATATTTTACGAATTTCTATAGATCATAATATCCGTATGAGATTCTGTGTCCATACCGTGTACGTATAGTAAATACGTTTCGGGTTTTTCGTTACCGCTTCGAGATATGAAAAGGACGAAAAAAAAATAAAAAAATAAAAAAATACAGAACCCTTCAGTGGCAATATCGCGCGAAACAAAAGAATACACGGGCCTACTGTGAACATTTAATGTATATTTTATGATAACGAGCACTTTAATTGTTAACATTTCATTTTAAGTAAGTCGTACCACCCGTACGGGTTCAATTAGTATATTATGTATGTGACTCACGCATTACTTTTAAACAGCACTTAAAACGGCACACCGATAAATTCAGTCGGTTGAATTCGCTTAATTTTTATTTTTTACTACCTACCTACCACATGGCGTATAATAGTCTTGGTTTTTTTTTTATTTTCGAAATTCACGTGGCTCACCGTACAGGAGATACATACCGTCCCGATATAAGTTTATGCGATCTGCAGGTAGAGGTATAAATAACGATATTATAATATTGTGTTACAATAATGAGTTGTGAACGAGCTACAAATTCGTAAATGTTAGAGATTAAAAATATTTAATGATTATTATTATTATTTTAGTGTTCAAATGATGTTCATTTTATATTTTTTTTTAATTTTTTTTTTTGATATTATTTCACGATAATTCTTTATTTATGTTTACCAGAAGAGTCAATCCTTACCTACGTGTATATTATATAGTGTCTCTCCGTATTGTTTTTTGCTCTATCGGACAATTTTTAATTTTGTAAAATGTTATGTCGATACTACCGAATTACTTATTAGTGAAGAACATCAAAAATTAATCTTTGTCAGCTGTTTATTCGTATTCCTCCGTGATATATTTAAATAATTCAAAAAAATAATTTAAAATTGTTTAAACATTTTAAAACCGACATATTATGTATGACGTATGCACCATTTTATTTACATATTATTTTTCCTTTTATACAAACATAATATAAAATAATAATTCCTAATTAATATAGGTACATTTTTTAGAATATTTTATTTTTGCAGTTTTTACGTTATAACAGTAATCATCATATTTTTAGTGCGTATTTATTACTATTTTTAAATCTTTTTTTTTCTCCAACATGCATTAATTATATTTATTTTAGATGAATATGTATCCGATATGCATCGTAACATATAGTATGCTAAGTTTGAGAAAATTAAAATTTAATTTAATAAAATTACCAATAATTAATTTAAAATGAAACATATATATATATATATGTATTTTAAAAATCAATTTTTAAAGGAATCGATAAACATATAGGAGTATTGTTATGTAACGTTTGGGTGTTGGATCTAAAATAATGTAGTAAGGGGGTATATATATGTTTCTTTTTTCGAATACTCGCATTGTGTTGAAATGTTTCGTTGCATTTTTCTTTTATTTTAATCAATATATTTTTCTTAAAAGACGTTATCGTGATTTCTAAATCAGATTAGTCTGCGAAAAAAAAAAAAAAATACAAAACGCACATGTAGCCCTTCTCTTTCCCTCAAACGTTTCAACGTTTTCGGATTCTTTTAGGGTAAAATCGATAATGGAATTGCTCAGCACCAGTTAATAAGCTGCGAATGAAATGTATAAAGAGGGTGCAAAAAAATTTCATTTTAATTAGAAAAATAGCTATATTTTATATTAAACAGATATATAATTAAATGTACTCGACGGCGTATAGTGATAGAGAATGTATATTGTACTTGAATTTGAAAATTATACATGTAGAATGTAGATGATAGTAACCACGACGTGACGTAAGTATGTTAATATCGTAAAATATTATTATCATGCAAAGTATATCCGGAGATGAAAAGAAATTCTTATTTTGAACGTTGTCGAGACTCGGGGAGGTAGAGGTAGGTTTTTTTTAAAAAAAAAAAAAAAAAAAGCTCTTTTACACATGAATGTATCGCTTGGTCTGCGTGTATCCGATGATATACCCTATAGTGGTTTTTAATGTACACGATGGAAAATGTGCAGTATATTATAATCGTTTTTTTTTACACAAAAACCGCTCTCTTTTCTGTACTTATATATTATAATATAATATACGGTAATCGGCAAAACGAATTATATTTCCTTGCAGGTAAATATCGACCGAGAATACATACAATTTTTCTTTGGATGATCGACGAAAAATATATTTTTATGAAAGTAAATTTAGGAATATTTCGTATATATTAATAATAAATAATAATATTCGTATAATTCAATTTAAATGTATGTATACTATTTTTACTTGAAAATAAAATATATATGTCTATACGATTAATATAATTGATATACAATTAATTGAAATATGATTGACGTTGAAGTATGAAATTGTACCTAATATCGGTATATTATGTTAAATTGTTTAAAATTCGTCTGACTGTTAAATATATGAAGGCATGTCTCTAACTGCTTATCAATAGATAGTAGATATACCTATTTACTTTTAGTATATTATTTGGTGTTTTTGGATTTAATAATATTTTCATATGCATATTCATATTCGCATATTAGATTCAGAAACGAGGAACGTTTGGATTTTTTATCGGTGTGTTTTTTTTTTATATCTGTATACATATTTTTTAAGTATACATTATAACGGAAAATGTTAAAATTCCATGGAAAATAACAAATAAAGTTGTCATGGTTACGGATTTTTTTTAAAAATAATATTATACCGATTTTTACTCAGAATCGTCTTTCAAATGATCTTACAATGATTTATGTTTTTGCTTTCAAATTAAAAATAATAGTAATACATTATCCAGACCGAAGGGGACGATGAACCAATTTCTGTGTCTGGACGACTTTTTTATTATTGTTTTATTTTCGACAATGACTACGCGTAGTTAAAAATATTTTGCAGTAGTATACGAATTTAAATGACTAAAATTTTTATTTGAATTTTTCTATATTATTTCACTTTTTGTAATTTAGGTAATTTTACTCTTACCGAGAGAAGAACTCCGAATTTTTTTATATTTACCCTAAATATTGTTTTTATAATTAAAAATTCGTATCATATATTATATTAATATCAAATAACGCGAAAATAAAACTACCCAGATATTATCATCGTTGTATTCGGATGTCCTAAATTGTAAATTTATTACACCTATATGTTATAATATTATCGATATCACGGTTTTACTCATTTGTAAAATTTAAGTGTATTTTTTCGAAATTTCGTATAGAATTTATTGTGTTTTTAATCATATAAATGCATTTTTTTTTAAGGGAATTTTTGAAGTTTTTAACGTGTCAACAATCGAGCGTTACCTCGACTATACGGGAAAACATTGTTTTACGTAAATAATTTGAACTAAAATATGCACGTAACTATTAATAAACGTGCGGATTATCACGTAAACCCAAACGGGGATGGGGGGTATTTTTGAAACAACTATATAAATAAATAAATTTCATTGTTAGAATAGCATTTTTGATTTTTACACAATAAAAGTATACCTTCCATATAGCTATTATAGGGGAGGGTCGATGAAAGGAAATTACATACAAAATAGTCGTTTTATGATCGGCTCTATTTTCGAATTTTTTTGAAGTACCTTTTAATTCGTTATATTTATTTCAATCTTACATCAATACGAATTTCAATAAATTAGTAGATAACGATCAACGATACAACGAAAGAAACAAACGTAGATTGTTCAGTTTTTTATCAGACGCCAAAAAAGGGGGATGAATAACGGCCGATGAACCGCACGTTTAATTCGGTCGTTAATTATGAAAATATTATAGCATAAAATCTTCCTCACACCCTATACGAAACAGAAATTATTCGCCAGATTTTGACGTTATGTGCACACAACGACTACGATGACGATAAACACGAAATATATAAACACCAAGATAATATTATGTCCCTTACATAGTCGTAACTCGTAACATACACATAATATAGTTACTTATACCCACACAGCAAATATATATTTATTAAATATTTACTAAATATTCCAATTAGAAAATTAATATTTATTGAACATTTGTTTTTCGTTTCATATAAGTGCATTTTTAAATATTTGACAAATATTTCATAAGTATATTTTGAACCAAAAACATTATTATTCATGCAATATTGCATTATACTTATAATTATACCTACTTAATATTAAACATACGTCATACGTGTATATTGATTATTGAATATGCATATTATACAGAATATAGATCGATGAGTTACTTTTTCGTAAAACGCAATACATCATATACTTTTTTTAGTCGATATTTGTATTCAGCAATGTTCTTTTTTTTATGCAATTTGATAAAATTAGATATATATATATATATAATAAATATATAAGTACTGTAATAATTGCAGTACAATTATGTTACTGTTTCTTTAAGATTAGTAATTTTTTTGAATTAGTTAATTTTACCTCACCTAACCTATAGTCGACCCCAAATAGTTGAGAGAGAAGGCGAAGCCGAAAGAGAAGAATAAGAATTTATATTATTGATAAGCATGTTAAGTTTAGATATAAAAAGTGTCTAGAAAAACAGGTGCATTATATTTTTAATCCCACACTATACACGCTCCAATTTAAACTTTTAATATATTAATAAATAATATACTATTGGTTTAATATTCTATAAGTATACATAGATATTTTCCGATAAATATTCTATGTTGAACTATATGATGTTAAATAATATATATAGATTTCTGTTTAAAAAAAAAGCAGAAAATATAGTAGTGGTTGGAAACATTTTGATTATTGGGTAGACTATTAGTAGATAGTGATATCAATATTGAATTTGAAAGCAATGATAAATCATTGCATTCTATGTAAAACTATTTTGAACGAAGTTTGATATAATATATACGTCATAACTGAACTGTCAAAAATAAAAATTTATGACGTCACCATAATATACATCATATTCGTATCTAATATCTATATAGTATATATGTAGTATACATGGCAACTTCATTTATAAAAATTTCCCCGTTATATAAGATTGTTTTCCTTTATGCATAAAAAAACTACGGGAAAAATCAAAAAATTACCTCAAGAAAGTACCATCTTCAATGAATTTATTGCTACCTATCAAAACAGCTCTGCGAACTCTTACTTAATTCCTTCTATCTGATTAGTAATTTCCAAAGTAAAGTGTAATAAATGCTGTTGAGAAACCAATACAGTTTTCTCGTTCCGTTCTAAATCTAAAATTAAAAAAAATCATTTCGATAAAAATTCTTAAATATATGATTTTATTTTTTATTTGCAATTATCAATTAAATTTCATTTAACACTACCCTACACAAATATTAAACATATTATGTACCTATTTTTCGAGGAATACATTTTCGCAATACCCAAACGAAAATATACATTAATAATAATAATATTTTCTTTTAAAAATATTTAAGGCATGTGTACTTTATAAATAATTTTGTTCTCTGAATTTAGATTGATCGTTTGTTTTACCACTCTCCGTCCTCGTGTTTACGCCCTTTCACGGGTCATCTTTCCGGCGAATAATACTTTGCTACTGCAAATGAAACTCCTTGACCCTAAATACGTACTCGAGTTCATCTCGAGTTGTCTGACACACACGATACGTTTATTTTATCACTCAAACACCTTAAACGGAAAATCATAAAGGTCTACTGCCACACCTATTTCGTATAACAGATAAGTTCCTTTTTCCGGACAATTGAAATCACCATGAAAACGTCGAAACTACTAAAGCAGCGGTAGTACGCGTGTACACACGGACCCTTTGTCTGCTCGTTTAGAATTGTCTATTCTTTCGTCCGACGACCCTAGGCAAATCGTTATGTATTTTCTCCAGAAAAAAAAAGGTCAGGTCTATTACTGGGTGCTCCGGGTAAATTGCTTTCCGTATTATACTGCGATCAAAGGTCACACGCGTTTTCTGACGAAACGCCTTTGGACGCCTTTGGTGTCAAAAAAAAAAAAAAAAAAAAATCCTTTAAAGACCGGACGTGGTTCTTCACTATACCTACCTACTATAATATATACCTACCAAGACTGACAAAGATCGTCGATTTTTATTTTTTTTATTATAAAATTTCCCTAAATCTATGAGTATCTATATACACACCATATATAAGAATATACCTGCGTATTATACACTGTATGTGCGATGCATTCAAACACATAGCTACCTATCTACGAATAATATTTGAATTCGACACGATTTTACTAGATTTTCTTTCGTTCGTATAACTGCGTATTTCCTGTACGTATCGAAATATTGACTTATATTCTCGAGCGCACGTGTGACATTGTTTTATTTTTATTTTCCCCCATTTTTGCACCGTATATACACTTATTGGATATTATTCAAAAGCCGCATGCACATATATGTTTGTAATATATACTTATATACCGCATAACTCCCGTGAGAAACGATAAATTTGCCTGCTCTCGAAATTTGCTCGCGACGGGTGTGCGATAAAACAAGATTACCCCGCGGTGTACGGTTCCATAACGGTACGCTCCAACACCCCCTCCCTCCCCCCATTGAATCCGGTCCATACCTACTATACCGTTGCGGTATCTTCCCTCAAAATCTCGCCGTGGGGTGTGGTTGAAAAACCAATGTCCCGTGAATAGCCGGTACCTATGTGCATATGAATCTAATGAGGGGGGGGGCCGAAGGTGTGACGAAAATACAAAATGGGTAAAATAAAAAAATGAAAATCGTAAAGTGAATTGTGCAAAAAAAAAAAAAAAAACTAAAAAAAAGAAAGAAAGAAAGAAACTTTGAAGTAATTTTAGTCATAGATATTGAATCATTTATATAGATTGGTATAATGACACTGATGAGTTCCAAAATAACAGATATATACTTATATATAGCACTGAACAAATATATATTTAGTACCGATGTGATCACCGTAGACAAGTTAAGTTCCCAAATGAATCAAAATTTATTAATAAATTTTTTTTTAATTTTTTTATTTTGAAAAATTTCAATACAATTAAGTTTTTATAGGTTTTTCATTGTGTGTCTCAATCAATATGAGTAATCTGTAATATATATATACACAGAATGGTAGCAAGAGCTTGACAAAATTGGCCCAGGCCAAGTGCGCCACAGAAAAGTGGGCTTAAAAATCGAATTTCAATAATATCTATCCCTAAATTTCTAAGATCAGTGGGCGAAAATTTTTAAAAGTAAGTCGATGACTTTCTTTTTTTGCTTATCAACCAGATTTTTAAGGAATAGGGTGGGGCGCAACTCCCAAAAATTGATGATTTTTTTTCCTTATTATCAATTTAGGAGCGGATATTCGGTTCTTTGCCAAGGGCGTTATCGAATCTTGCTACGGTTCTGTATATATATATATATATATATATTATACTTTTTATAATGTTCATAAAGTGCTGGGGTATTCTAGTACCTTTTGACCTCCTCCATAAAACCCAATTAAAAATAATTGAATAATAATGATAACGTAGAAGAAAAAATATGGTTGTGTAATAAAAAAAAAACGGTCCGTATTCGGGAACATATGATGTGAGTTGAGTCATAGTTTCCTGTACATTTTTTTAACAAATATAATAATAACACGTTGTGTACCAATATTTGTGAATTAAATTTCAACATTATATCCATTTAAATATATTATATACCTACTTAAAATAATAATAATAATCAATTTATCTACCATTGATATTATCAATATTATCTGATATTGGAATTGTTTTACTTCAATTAAATTCTCTATATTGGCTGTATATATATATACAGGTTTCTGGTTTACTGGAATAATACAGAACAATTTCTCTAAACATATATGTATAACATTTATCTCGGAGCTATTCGTGTATCTATGATATTCCAGTAATTTAGTTTGTTATGTCATACCTTTCCTGAATTGTTGTTCCTAACTATGTATTAATATTGAATTAAATTTATATAGTCAATTCGAGAATAGGGTTCAAATTAATTGGTCGTAAAATAAAAATGAACTGCATATGTGTGGTACTAATATCAATGGAATTCAAAATTTGAAAAGATAATTGATAACTGATGAGCAAATCAATGTTCAATGCGACTAATTGACAAATATCAACTTTTACTATACTTATACAAATATAAACGTTATTCAGAAATTATTTGCTTATGAAAATAATTTCGATGTCTGTACTATATACGTATATATTATGCCAATAAATTCGAAGTTCATTATTTAGCGAATTTAGAGAATTTTCGATCACACAACTAATTTAAAAATAAACAAATCATAAATTAATTAATTTCGTTCGATCAAGATTAAGATTTATAATTGTTATTTAAAATGGACAATTGAAAATTATCGAGTAAAATAAATGACGGTGAAAAAAATGTGTTCGTTATCATATAGGTAGTATAGTCGTGTAATAAATTATTATAGTTTATTTAGTTTGCACATATTTCATCCGTTTCCATCAGTAAGCACTTCTCTACTCGACCCATACTCCGTGCAAACTGCTATAATATTATCCTTCGTCGGAGACATGTTATTTTGAATGATTGATTCAAAACGTGACTATCCGGAGTCCCGCACCTGAAGCTGCAGTGCAGGGGTCGATTTAACGAAATTTGACCACACTAGCTGAAAACTGTGATACATTCTCAAACTGAGGAATACGATGAAATTCTCTATAGCGTTTAGATTTGTATATATACGTAATATGCAACGCGTATGTTATTATAAGTAAGATTTATCGCGTTTAAAAACCATATTTAAAAACCCTCTGTATACCATGTGTACAGTCTACATAACCATATTGTATTATAATAAACATATGTTTGATTTGAATTTTATAATACTTGTTCTGACGACAAATAGCAAAATTTATTATATTAAAATATGAAGTAAAAAGTGTGAGGGGATGATCATGAATGTTGAGAACCACTGTTCTTAGGCATCGAATCAATCGGGAATTCTTCACGGTTCGTTTCGTCCGGTTTCGGGTAAACGATTACAACGATGTACGACGACGGGACGTAATATATCCCTCGTCGGTAAGAGATGGGACGAAGAAGTTGGTACAAAGCTAACGGACAGAGGATATCCGAAAGGGACGAGGGGCCCCGGACGTTTTCTCTTCCGTATGTATCGAAAACAATTAAACTCGGACGCGGACGGACGTGAGTGGCTTGCCGAAAATATAATATAAAAACCATCAAGTCCCGTGTGTGTGTTTTTTTTTTCCTTTCTCGGTCTCTCGTCGTTTATATCCGTTCGCCTCCTCCTCCTCCTCTCTCTCTCTCTCTCTCTCTCTCTCTCTCACTCTCCGTATCTGTCTCTCCGTCTATTTTTTTCTTCCATGGACGCCGCCATAATATTAGAGACCGTATAGTATTGTTTCTCTTTGCGATATCGTCTGTACATGTGTTATACTGTTTTGTTAAGCTGAACTCTCCCGCCTGCACGGCATCCCGACGCGACGATGACAACGAGACTCGTGTCTCGTTTTGTTCCTATATTACATAAACCCCGTGGAACGATAATGCCGCCACCTACCATCCCAGACTAGTATAAACAACAAGTGAATTATCAAACCAATATATATATATATATATTATGTGTATATACAGAGCGATTAAATTGTTTTGCTTGCCACCCCGCCGTCGTGAATTGACGTGTGCTCGTTAGAACCCTACAGAAATTCGCACCGGAATTAATACCGACCTTGTTCACTTCATATGTGTGTGTGTGTGTGTGTGTGTGTGTGTGTGTATTTGTGTATATTTCTCTAGACTACGGTTTTTGTTAACAACCATTACTTACCGAGAAATGTGTATCACATGTCTTTTTATGTTTATATATACATGTACACCAGAGTGTTACAACGAAACGTTTTAATAAACTCTTCAGAAACCCTATTTCGTACTCGGGCGTTTATTTTTATTATATATATATATATATATATATGTATATACTGTGTTGATAATAATATATTATATGGTGTCTACGTCTACTATTTATTATTTTTTTTTTTATTTTTGTTTTTTTTTTTACATAAAATCAGTAGGTATCAAATGTAATAAATTCCGAGCTGGAAGAATTGATTACTATTTCAAAGTTGAAGGTGACTTTTAGCGATTTCTTCAAGAAAAAATTTCCGTTAAATTTAGTTTTTATATTTTACCGGGCTTTTTACCTTGGTCTGAGTATACAGAGCCTTGATCGAGTAAAATACATTCCAAATATTATTATATATATACATATATATAAATAAAATTTAAAAATTATATAATCTCGTATATGAGAATGAGATATCAAAATAATCCTTTTTCCTAACAATATATAGTATGTTTGAAATGCGTTTTTTTTTTCGTGAAGACGTTATTTTATTGCAATTATTTTATAAATAAATTTGGCAACTATAAGTAATATAAAACCTTATACTTTCATGAACATATTTAAAAGAAGACAAAATTAGGGCTAAATCTTCTCCTTAATAATGCTTTTTTTTTTTTTATTAAACGTGAATATAATATACATAATATTATGTTTTCAGATTTATATAGTTACGATAATGATAAATCGGCATTAATTTGTATTCGTCTGCAGATAGTCATTGTAAAATAATCCAAAGTGAACATAATATTCCATCAAATATTAAAACATTATTAAAAACATTTATTGAGAAATTGTTATTATTATTATTATTATTATTTTTTTTTTTATTAATATTTTTAAACTACTTTTGTTTGTAAAGATAAATATTTTTATATTTCTCAGGATACGACCCCGTATAAATGCGTGCCCAATATAAAACAAAAGACTATAAACAAAATAATTGTTCTTTCATTTTATTGTTTCCGATACAAATATTTACGATTATCTATACGGTTTATTTTTTATTAAAAAAATATATAAAATAATAGGTAGATATGTTTAATATGAATATAAAATAATATGAATATAATATTATTATATTATGTTTATAGTATCTAATATATATATATTTATAAATTCGCAAAACGCCGTATTTTGTTTTCAATATGTTTGATATTTGTACGTCATATTATTGTATAGGTACGAGTAGTACTAGTACTCTTTTCGCTGTCGACATCATATTATATTATACTTTCACGCAATACACATATGCGTTGTACAAATGCAAATCGCTTTTACACTTTGCGCATATATATTCGTGTTTTTTTTTTTTTCTGTTTTCTTCGCGTTCGTCGTCGTAAACAGTTGAATTTTCATTCTACACAATATTTCGTAACGGTTTCGTTCTGTTTGTCGACGACTCTTCACCGGGTGATTGTTCAAAAGAATAAAATATGAAATATTATCAATATATAACGCCACCCTCCCCCTCCCCCTCCCCTCCCCCCGTTAACAGTGTCCTCTCTGTCGTACGGTGCACACATAAGAAAATCGTGCGACCTTTGAAGCGTAATGGCATCCGTGAGGAGACTGCAGCGCAGGGAGATTTAATCGGGGCCGGATGTACAAGTGAGCATTTTTCCAGTTCGTGCACAGCCTTTATTGCGTTCCGCAGTTGGCATAGTTGGCAAATTTTTCGCGTACATATATATATATATATATATATATAATATATATACCAACTGTATATGAAATTTGTAATTTAACTAAATGAAAATAGGCGCTCTCTCTTGGTTCGTATTTATATATTTTTGTTTTTAGCGCCCGGACACGCAAAAGGGCTTATGAATAAAACCTAGGTGAGATCGCCTGCAAAGTGTGCGGCAGTGGTTCTTTGCGGGACGGCGGGCGAGGTGGTCGTAAATAAAGATTTATGTCTTACCGGAGCTGAGTATACCCTCGATAAACAACTGCACGCACCCCCCCCCCCGTCCCACCCATCCACGATAGACGAGCCGAGACCGTTTTGTTTTCCGAGCTTATTAGGAACCGAGAGCACCTGTAGACGTCCCGCAAATTTATCTCAATTTATATATTTACCTATACTCAACTATATATATATATATAAGAACATTACATATAACACGAGTATTAATTTTTACCTCCATGAGTCGTGTCTCTGATCGTAAAACGAAAGTCGAATGTAATCTAATTATTGTACGGTATGACCTGCAGTGCAGGCACAGAATAGATTAAAGCACAACGGTCACTTCCGTGTAAACAAAAAAAAGTGACGGCCATTTTGCCGTTTGTTCATCTTATCTATTTAGTGTATAAATTATATCACTTTATTATGAAAACACAAATCGTAATATCACGAACTAAGATAGTATGGACTGAAAACGACATAGCAGGCGGGTGGTGGTGGTGGTGCGATTACATTTTGTTACGGTAAATTAATAAGTGGGGGAATCTAAGCGATAATCTATCAGGCGATCCTAGCGAACATTTGTCATACCACTCATACGTAGCATGTAGTCTGCGTGTGAATATGTTGTCAAAACTATAATATAGGTGGCGTTTCAATCGCATAGATTCCCCCACCTCAATATTTAACGTAACAATTTGTCCGCACGTTTTAATCCACCGTTTCCAGTCCATACTATCTTAGTTCGTGGTAATATCAATATTTTGAACGGATTATACTGTGTGATTATACAAAATACATAGAATGAACAAACGGGAAGATGGCCGCCACGTTTTTGTGTGATAAGTATCTTTACAGTGTTAATTTTTATTAGTGTCCGGGGCCTGGTGCAGGTTAAAGTGAGAAAACAAATTGTAGATGAATACACAAATCCTATCGGTTTTCATTAAAAAAAATAATATAAAATATCCGTTATCATTACATAAACCTCATCACTATATGTGACCTGGAAGCCCGTAAGTTCGGTGTGTTACAAAAGGGATATTTACGTGTATCTTTACTATATTAATTTATTGGAGGGGAGAGAATCATATTTTTATGTTGTTCATCGTTAATCTTCATAATGGTTGACGCGATCATCCAGCGACTCGGCACCTGCAATCACTCGTCCGCTGAGTATAGGCGGCGTATACTGACTTTTCGGCAAGTCACACCACCGCACACGCTTGGCACGAGAACTTGTTTCATTTTTTCACGTTAAATCTTTATTCCGTGTCCATTTTAGATTTACTTTCTGCCGTATTACTATTGACTAAAAAATATATTAAAATATTTTGATATGAAAATTTGCGATAACTATATACCTATGTTGATTATCACCTATTTCAACGAAATATAATATAATCGACATCGGTTTATAAATGTTATTATAAACTACAATTATATCGATGTTGTTTTTTTCTTTCGGAAATTGGAATTAAAGTACAATAGCAGTTCTATATACTATATAATATGCAAGAATTTCAGCTTAAATGTTTATTATTTATGTATTTATTACAGTCATTCGATTAGACTCACCGGTAGCAATTATTAATGAGGTAACCAACGAGGAGATTTTTCTCTCTGGTGCAAGCCGGCCATAATTACCAAACCCGTCCAATAATTTGGTAGTTTTGGTATAATTTGAAATGCTTGTCATAGGATCTATCATGAAGCATCTTCGACTCTCCTAATATGTGAAGGTGCAAACCTGAGCATATTAGAGTTTAGAAAATAAGAGGATGCAATAATACTGTTAATATAATAATAATAACAATAATTATCTAAATTATCATTAAAATATCAACACTAAACACATTATTTATTACATATGTGGTGAAATTTTAGCGCATTACTTTATGAGATATCTATAGCACATAAATACCACTGTGCAATAGAAAATGAATAAAAAATTGTTATTGTTGGAAGCGGACATTTGGATTATATGGGGATATTAGGATCCTACATGGAATTTTATGACTTTGCATGTTAATGACCCGGGTCAATTTGAGATATTTAATGGACGTCCTGGGGACGAAATGATGCTGTTAGAGATTATTAATATTCGGACGCGTTTCCAGGATAATTACAGGAAATCAGCTTGTAGCTTTGCTATTCGAATATGTACGAAATATAAAGTTGAATGGTACATATATTATATAGGAACATATAATAGCAATCATTATAAAATCAACCCTATTATCAACAAGGTTTAACATGAAAATTTTAAATGATTCTTATCGTCAAGATTCTTTATCATTTTAGATATATGTTTTTATCGGATTTCACATATAAAATAGCTAAGATTATAGATTAAATGACCAACATTTTAATAAATTTTTTTTTCAATTTTATCCTTGAATTTTAAACATTACGACCAAAGAGCAAGCTAAATTTCAACTCTAAGAAGATTGTAGACTCCTTCCTCACTCCTGCGCCTTACGTTTTCACCACTGGGCTGCAGTGTAATCCGAGAATGATTTATTTTTATCGGAATGACGTGTCAAATAGCTCTTATTCTGTTTTATGGTGAACCCGTATAAAAATAAATATGCCGCCGCATACTAATGTGAATCGGGTTTCTCTCACCGGTAGATGTGCACGTCTTTTTATCTCGAGAGAATCCGATTTGAACGCTATTCGCTGTTGGATCAACGGCAGTTATATATGTATGTTAAGGGAACATAAATCATGAAGACTCGTTGAGAATATAACGATAATGCGTTTCATAACCTTTCGAATCCTTCAAAATTCACTTTTAATTATTGCAGATATATTACCAAAATACCTACATTTGTATTTGTTACAGGAAAATCTTAAATCAATCAATACTCGTTTTATTCGAAACAAATCTGTCCAAACTTGTTTTTATAAGTAATATACTCGATTACCTACTCTTCCGGACTTCCATCAGTTGCACACATTATTATTAGATAAAATACGTTTTTATTTAAGTGTTAATCATGAATACAAATTATGAAATACCTACAGAGAATTTATTATTATTTTTTTTTTTACATAAACATATAATTACAGTAGGTACAAATTAGTTTTGCAAGTAAAATATGGATGAATCCAATATATTTTTACTGCCAATAAAATAAGGGGATTTTAACTTCTTAATTTTTTGTCGTTATCCATGCATTATTAAATCAAGTAATTTTTAAATTCTAAATTCTTGGTTTTACGATGATGTGTTTTTTTTTTTTTATTATTATATTTTTTTATGTCTGTACCCAAAAATTCTATAAGAAGAAGTGCTCCGATCATTACATGTAGCATTATTTTCTGGTAGCAAATTGCATCTAGTTGGTACTTCATAGAGGTTATTTTTAGATTTTTAAATTTTTTCGATAAATTGGCATAAAAGTCGGAAAAACAATTGTGGTAAAATTCTTTATAATTCCAAAAATATTGATGCTGGAGACAATTTTTTTTTTTTAATACATATTTTTTTATCAAAAAAATAAAAAAATAATACTGTAGTCAGAATCTGGCGATCGGACTTGGTTTTATAGTTATATCAAATTAAAATTTATTGATTTTATCCTATTGTTTAAGAGGTATATTTTTTATTCTTCATAAAGCGGGCTACACATGGTCTGATTTGGTCGGCCCGACTGTCAGGTCAGGTGTAATATCAGGTTGTTTGTAGATTTGTCATCTGATTGAAATCCGGTTGGGTATTGTCGGGTGGCCGCGCCACCTGATCTCTCCACTATCTGACCGAATTGGAATGTGTGTAAATGTAGCGTTGTAGGCCTGATTTAGCCGTTATTTCATATTTTCAATATATTTATTTATTATTTATCAGTCAGTTTTGAAATGTTTATGCTATCACGCACAGCATGAAATGTTGATACACTATCACACGTTGGTTAAAAAATGTAAATCTGTGCACTGTTCTATGATGTATACGCAGTGCTCGAATTGGAGGGGGACGCGGGGGGACTGAGTACCTCAACTAATTTTTCAGAAATTTTAGCGTACCTCTACTATTTTTAGAGAGAAGCAGAAGAAACTATGCTAAAATAGTGTAATAGTGT
>JAIPRL010006334.1:0-14395 GCA_025469235.1 Pemphigus obesinymphae
CCTTAGGCTATCTCCACACCCAAGTACGCAATTTTGTTTTCCCCGCGAACATCCGAGATGGGAAAACTCGCCTATATTCTTTTTAATACTTCTCATACTTTTTGACAAGTTTTATGCCGGCTGTCGAATTTAACTTTATTACATCAGCTATAATCAGTATTATTATGGACGTCTAAGAACATATATAATATATTATGTATATATTAAAATTGAATAATTAAATGTCATATTATAATAAGTACAATAATAGGTATGCGGTATTATAAAATAAAGATTAAATAGTTATGAATAAAAATTCTAAGTAAAAATGACAAAGGTTTGATAAACAAAACTAATAATAATAATAATAATATAATAATATATATACAGTAGTCACTCAATAATTCCAACCTCCATAATTCGAAAAATTCCATAAATGGAACTAAACGCTGAGGTCCTAAACGCTAAGTCCCCTGAGAAAACCTCTATAATTAGAAAAAAAAATATGTATTCCGGTCCTCTCGATATTTCGAAATGTCTGTCGGCGAGGCACACTCTACAATTCGAATTTTTTTTCCACAAACCTCTATAATTCCAATTTCTTTAAACGCGATTATATGTAAGTGTACGACAATGGTTAAATATTATCGTAGTTTATAAATGTTATGGTATCTTACCTGCCTAATCTAAACTTTAATTAATAATAATTACTAAAATAAACCTCTGCAATGGGTAAACCGTTATTGAAATTGAATAAAACGTAGTCAGTCGCATTATGGGTCCCGTAAGTATAAGTAAGTATAATAAGTAAATGTCAAAATAAACGTAATATTTTTCACCTCTCTTTAATTCGAATTAATTTTTTTCCCTCGATTATTCGAACACTCGGTAAATCGAAAATCTCTATAAATCGAATTTTGAACCGGGTCCCCTGAATTTCGAATTATCGAGTGACTACTGTATATCTAAATAACGATTTTTTTGTATCTTGGAGAAGGGTCAGAAGTTTTTTTTTGTTACTTTCAATATGGGTTATCGGTTCCGAAACAATTACCGGTAAAGACATAAAACGATTATCGGTAAATTTAAAATCCCGAAATATAATATTTCGATTACCGGTTATCGATGACCGCTCCTTAAATTAAAAAATAAAAACCGGTTACTGGTTTTAAGCCCGGATAAAAATAATAGGCAAGCAATGTCAGGAACACATGTAGATAAATCCATATCTATGATGTAGAATGCTAAATCATTTCTACTTTTTAAGCTTGATCTACTTCCTGTAATAAATATTTTAAAATATAATAGTTTTCTCGTAAAATGTGTTGAAATATTATCTTTATAAAAAATAATTGAATCAAAAGATGATTTTATAGTATAATCCACATTATTTTTTATGATTTCTAGCGGGTAGATAAATTTAAAATAACTCACAACAGTTTGTAACTGTTTCAAACTGATTTTTTAACTGACATAATATAGTTTATAAGACAGGTAAAAAAAACTTTTATTTTAAAATGTTGATCATTAATATGAAACCTGAAGTCACCATCAAAATCATCATGTTGTTTAGTAATGAATCGTCTACAAACAGAGAGAGATGGCATTATGCTATATTCTATTTAGTACATAACTCTTGATTTTCTTAATATTTCATCATAATTGTTCTTCAACTGATTAATTTGATAAATTGATTGATTCAAAAAAATTAATGCTATTTCAATGGAAACAGTAACTCCTTGTACATTTTTGATACATATTCTTAAAATGTTTTCCCATAAACATAACATTAAAATAAGTTAACTTAATTCGAATTTTTTTTAAAGATTTACTTATTAGTAAGTTATTACTTACCTTATTTACTTATTTTTTCATTTTATTCTGTATAAGTAAATGAAATGAATCTTTCTTGTAAATGCAAATATTGTATCATGCCTTGCTTCCCATCTTGTTATGCATATTACCTTTTTAAATACTTTTTTGTTAACTCATCACCTAGAGCTAATTATACCTATCTTACTGCACTTGAATTAAAAAAATTGAAGACTTCCTGTACTGTACTAAAAAAATACATCAACATTACTTGAACCTCTAGAAGCATCCAAAATTACCATACTCAAGTTATGTGCACAATCATGTAATTATTGTAATTAGTGTATTGATTTCGATTATTGTATTGCAATTTCATGGAATAAATATTTTACGCAAGGTCAAGTTAACTGCCATTGCACATAAAAATAATATATAAATACGTTTTATATCATATGCCACGTAGGTATATAAACACCTGTTTAATCAGCTGATTGCCAGCAGCTCAAAGAATCTCCCCTCTATAACACACTGACCAACATAGTAGCATACCATAGAAAGACGGCATCTTTTCTTTTCGCCAGTCATTTGCACACGCACACCACCTAATATTTTGTCGTTCACATATTGTGTATTTTGCGGATAGCGTATTAGTGTATGCGAGTTTGACCGATCATGAAAGAAGACATCATAAATTGTTTTATATATTATATTTACCTATACAGGTATCTCACGTTATTTCTATAATATTTTTTTATGTATTTGTATCAAACTTCAGTATCTATCAGTGAACGTTATAATCCAGGTTTTGTATTTATAATTGCACGAGTTTAAGTCAAAGCCACACATAATCGTCGTAATTGAGGTTGTCGTGACTTGGATTATACGAACTGTCTGTGACAACTCTCCAAAATCTATATAAATATTAAGTATTCACTTCGGTAGGGCCAGATATATTCTCGTGTTTAATACTTAAAACAACATAGACATTCAAAATAATGGCAATTTATTGAACTCGCGATCCTCACTTTTACCAATTCCAATCTAATATATTTTACTTTAAATTTGTACGTTGAGAACTTCAAGTAGCGGACCGGGTACGTGAAATTATATAATAATAAAATTTTCTGTAAAATAAAATAACGACCAGATAGGTCTATACCATAAAACGGAAGAAAACACGTAAAATACATCGCGTGGCTGTTCAAAGAACACACGGGTCAATTTCATTCTTCCTCGTCGCTGCAATGTATACAGTATGGTGCGCACAATAGTTTATCTTAATTTTTGTATGTCCAGATTACAATCACATTTTATTCGTAAAAATGATATTGTATACATGTATTATATATCTCCAGATACCTTATTAATCAAATTTGCATATTTAATCAAACAACACTATTGTTCACATAATATGTCAAGTACGTGAAGTCATAATTATTCCCAAAATCGCCTATATCGAAAACATCCGTAAACATTTTATACTGGTATTACACCTATTACTTTATTCACTTCCACATTTATTGTTTTCAGTAGGATTGTTCTCGTTTATACATATGTTCGAACGTATTCATATATCAAACACACACATAATAATAATTATGACCAGACGTACTTTTTTTCGCGGGACAGTACTATTTTTTGTGCATTGTTCTCGTGTCCTTATAAATTTAGGCGTTAAGTACGTGAAATTGTAATATTTTTTTGAAAACATCACAGGTCACTATGTGTATATTAACAACACTTTTTACACTGATAAACATAAACTATATAATATACAAAAACAATTTGAAGTAAAATTATTAAACCTATGTGACTTTAGTTAGTTAATAGTCAATTATCATAGTATACCTTAAACGGCATGATATGGTTGTTGACGATATAAATGACGTTCAAACAGTAATCGTCAAACAGGTAACAGCCCGCTTTGGGAAAATAATATTAATGATTAGACGCTATAGATACCAATATTATTGTTTTGTTTTATTTTAAACTTCATACACATCTACCTAAATATGACAGAAATATAATATGGCTTATTCAGTATAGTCTTCATTTATTATTATCGGTAGCCGCGAATAAAAGTGTTATTTAATGTTATAAAATGATATGCCTAATAAGAATTACTTTTTTTTTTTGGCAATCCCTTGTCACTATTAAAAACAATTTAAGTGCATTAATTTGAGGGTCCAACATAGTTTTGAAGGGTTGGGGGCCTGTGTGCAATGCACACCTTGCACACCCGGTAGTTGCGGGCTGCGACACTGTATTCATATGTATATATGTACATATTATAACCTTATGACTACCTGTATAATATATAATAATAATAATTTAACATTAAATTAAAAAAAACTCCATGCCTATATTAATTATTATGAATAATAGGTAATATTACATATTATATTAGTTTTAAACATTTATATTTAAATGTCTTAAATATTTTAACTAATCATTTATAATGTGCTATGATTTTGTTTTTTTTTTTATCAACTAAAATAAAAACCAGGATAAGACATGACGTATTTTTAATACGATATAATTACGAAATCAAATACATAGGTATACTAATACAGATAAGCAATGCTGACGTTAACGAGTTAATAAGTTAACAGTTATGTTAAAAGTTAAGTTAATTTCGACTTTATACTTAACTTTTTATATTTAATTATTGTTAACTCAATTTATTTTTGGTCAATTTAACTTTTAAATAACTAGTTACTTTTAATTAAAACTCAGTTGAGTTAATTTTAAAACAATTGATATATTATATACTTTGATTTCATATTATGTCTATTGTCAAAATGGTTGAATAAAAATAAAGTTGTTTTTGATGTTTCTAATAATTACCTATTATATTATGAGAATTATTTATTTCCCGAAAATATAAATAAAACAAGAATATTGTATAATAATCTCCTCATAATATAAATTGAGGAATGTATTAGATTTCCCACTAACAATGAATATTTAGGTAGGTACTAATTGGCAATGAGCAATTTCCATTTGTTAGAATTTTGAAAAAAAAATAGTAGGTACCTACCTAATAATCAAATATTTTAATGCACCTATTTGTTGTTAATTTTAATAATAATTATTATAAATACATTGTAGTAATTTTAATAATATTATGCTAATGATTTTTAAAAGTTTGAAAATGCTTAAAGTTAAAAAATAACAGTATTTCCAAAAAAGAATAGATACTTAACTATATCTGTATATCTCAAATATTATATTGACTCGTACAAAAAAAAAAAAAATTAAATTAACTTAAGTTAATAAGTTTTTTTTTTAACTTAACCTAACTTAATCGTCGAGAGAAAAAAATTATTAACTTTAAACTTTTAAATTTTTTTCTATTAACTTAATTTAACTGAATTAAAAAAAAAAAAAAAACATTAACTTGCTCAGCAATGCAGATAAGTGAGCAACAGGATTTCTTATAAATAAATATGTAGTGATCGGTTTTATCTGAATTTTATAACTATTAACTCCAAAAATATTAACTTGAAGAAAAAATAAATTATAAAATTATAAAAAAAGTTATTCTACATAGAAAGTTTTCAGATATTTATATTTTTTCAAATGTGGTTTCGATAAAATCTTTTAGTAAATATTAAGCTGGTTTTTATTAATTACATATTTTAAGTTATTTTTAGACTCCTCACGCAGCATATAGATTTTCTAATAATTATAGATCGTTTTTGACCTTGTAATGATATGTATGTATGATTATAAGATAGTAATATTTTTGTGAATAATAAACAAATAAAGTTTAATTTAAATTAAAACATATAGTAATTTGATGAAGTATTTATGTATATAAATATATTATATACTACTTTTCATTAGTTTTCAGTGCATAGCTCTATTAATTAGGTACCTAAATATTAACACTATTCTTGAATTCTAATCGATTTTCGAGTATACACAATATTATCTATATACCAGCTACTAAATCGTTTAATGAAACTCGAAAGGTATTATAAAATAAGTTATATGACTAAGATAAAATACAAAATTAAATTATCAATGTTCATTTCAATTGTTGATAGGTATCCATGTGGTATTTGCTACTGAAAAATGTATACATTATTGATATAATAACACTCTATGTTCTCATAAAAAACTAATTCAGAAATCAAAAAAATATACCTACACTTGTGACATTAAACACATATTTTACTCTGCATACTTTGAATATTAAATGATATTCCACTTAAAAGCATTATTGCAGAGTGTCTAATCGGACAAGATTATTATTTTAATATATTAATTTCAGTGTTTTTTTTTTTTTTGTAGTTTGTCGATATAGATTTTTGGAAATTTTTTTATGAATACTAATGGCAACCCAACAGTTAAATACTCCATATATAGACTATTCATAATCGAATTGATCCAATATAAATAGTACGTATTATTGTTTAGTTTCATATTTAAAATTTGATTATTTTTTTTTGTACCGTTTACAAATACCACAAGTATGCGATAAGATAGATAAACTGTAATACCTATACGCAATATCGGTTTATTGGATCAAGAGGGAAAACGGTATATACAAATACATATGTTTTCGTTTTGTTCATTTTGATTTAATAGTAGCTTTATCTTTACTATTCCGGATATATGTTTGTTATATATTTCACCACATCTATTATTCGTTTTTGATGTCAATAACATCATTGTCTATTGAAATAATTTTTTTTTTTTCAAGTAGTCGGCATGAACAGTATTTTCTAGATTTTTACAAACGAATAACCGTGTACAAGGCCTACGATTGGGTGTTGCAGTTGCCTACGAAAATCACAATTCAAAACGACCTACTAATATACACATAGGGTAAGAATATTGTAAGCCTACAATGGATAAAATACTATTTATAAAAACAGGGGTTGTAACTTTAACGTTTTTTTTTTTTTTGGTTCTGGTTTTATAAAAATAATATTTATTTATTTAATTAAAACAGGCTTTTGTCCAATTAAGAAAATTGATAAAATAAAAATACACAAAAATAGTTGAAATATTTAATAAACACTAATGGTAATAAATTAGAAATACAGTGTGCGACGAGGGAATAGACTTTTTTTTTTCAAATAAGTAGTACATCGTTAATTTGTTCAACCGGATTTAAGTAAATTATACATATGTACCTATATAAAAACCTGAAATCATCAAAACGAATAAAAACTGTATATATTGGTTGATAATCACAACAACGAATCCTAAGGACAGACGGACGGACACAATGGATATATAACCATAACAACACAAGGCACCTAACGGGACCATCCCGACGGTAGTTATCTTAGGCGGTCCGGGGACTACCACGATCAGGTCTAATGTACAATCTCCTAGGGCCTTTATTAGAATCGTCGGTTACGATCTGATCAGTGTTTAACGGTCTGTAAGATGGAATAATCAATATTACAAACTCCGGTCTATGCTGTTATTGACTGTTAAGGTGCCCTTACACTATTTCGTGTCGTCCATAATTTAAGACGTCGTGTTAAAAATCAGCCATCTTATTGGTTGATCACGTTGGTTACATTTATAATCGTTCGTGTTACCAAATGTTACCGTAGAGTTGAAATTTTTTCAACTTTACCGTCGTGCGGTTACGATGGTATACTATATTATCACTGAATTTTGTGGTCCGAGTGTATTAATATTATCATTCCCATTGCTCCTCCACCTTAAATTCTATACTCGACTATTATATTTACTTTTTCTATGTCGACTACTCGAGTCTATATGTAATATATTATAATATTATTATGTAATATATAAAAACATTTAAAAATGAATTCATTTGTTCAGGTATGTTTTGCCTTGCCTACAACATGACTTTTTGTTTTTTCGCCAACTATTATCATTATCAACATACCACACTGATATGATAGTATGAAAGATTACGCGGTTACATTCACTATAAATCTATAGATATAATTCTACCAAGATAACGCGATAAAATGATTTATGGATGACACGATAGAGTGTAAAGGCACCTTTAGCCGTTAGGTGCCGGTTACTCTTACCAGCCAATATCGGCTGGTTACAAAATTTGTTGAAGCTTTAAAGTATTTAATTAGCTGTTGTCTTACGTATATGTGTGATTATTTTGATATTCTAATCAAAAATAATTATTTTAATGATAAATGTGAAACTGTGATTGAAATTAAATTATTGCGTCAAGAATAATATTGAAATTTTTTTTTATGTAAAAAGTTCGATTTTGATTGTCAATAAATAGAAAGTTTAACAACAGAAATATTAAATTCATTCAAAGATATAACTTAAATCTTGATATTTGAAAATTATTCAGTATTCTCATTAGTCTGCGATTCTTTTAGAGTAGGTACATAAT
This sequence comes from Pemphigus obesinymphae, assembly GCA_025469235.1. Classification (NCBI taxonomy): domain Eukaryota; kingdom Metazoa; phylum Arthropoda; class Insecta; order Hemiptera; family Aphididae; genus Pemphigus; species Pemphigus obesinymphae. The sequence continues at coordinate 8,153 of JAIPRL010006334.1, forward strand.
CATGGATATGTTAGATAAAATGGATTATGAAATTATTCCGATATTGAGGACGAAATTAAAAAAGATGATTTTGTTCAGTTTGCAGTATTTGTATAACTGACCAATGTTTTGATACTAAATTCATTAACTGCGTTCTTCAGCAAAACTAAAATTTATTTCGATTTTCTAAATTATTATGTACATATAAAATATGCTGTATATTCAAGTCGAAACACACGCATAATACAAAAAACATTCTACAACAATCAAAACAGTGGATTACTGAATTGAATGCTGACGGAGTATTGTAATACTATTTTTATGATAACAGACCGTAAACGCTTTAACCACGGTTATCTAGATAATCGTAGTTTCAAAGGACCGTCACTTAACCAGACTTATAATCAATGATTGTAATACTGGCTTATAATCATGTTATATGGACCGGATTTCTGGAACAAAATGGGTCGATTCCATTTTAGCCTTACTGGACGCCAACTAGTCCATTAAAAATATATATATATCGGTTCATTTGGGAATCAGCACAACATTCAGGGTCTATTAAATTACCGATCCTATTTTTATTCCTTGCCGAAAGGTGTTTATTATTTTTCTGTAAATTTTGCAATAAATCTTAATTCCAGTGACTGGATTTGAACCTCTTACTTAACAATTTTTGTACTCACGTTTAACCGACCTAGCTCCAGTTATACAATTAATGTGGTCGGAATTCTGAATACATAATAGTAAACAATAACAGTCATTACGGGTTTAAGCCGATAGCAAAATGTGATGTACCTACCTTACAGACGTTCATTGCAGTCATTGCGATAAAGTGCCTAAAGTGAAGTGATTTGCTTTAAACCCTTACCCATAAGTGTTCATTAGGAGTTTAGGGGAGGGACATGTCCCTCCCCACGGAGATTAGCTTTACAATGGATTGTTGCTAACACTAGAGATTTATAATGTAAAAATATTAAAATTTATTTAAGTCTGTCCTAATTTATCCTATGGGCGCCCAAGTCCTTATCTTCTTCCATAGCTAATTTCTCCCAAAAGGACGAATGTAAATAGATCTAATCAATTTGTATTTTTTAATTCATAATAGGTAGTTCCCAGGTATACTGAAAAATGATAGCTAGTGATGTGCCAAAAATGTACCAGCCGTAAACTGCATATTTAGGAGTTGAATAATAACAAATAGATTGAACTGTTATGGGGACACACCCAGGAAAGTCTAAAATTCTGGATAGTTCACAATAGGAATCATTTTGCCAGAACCAAAACAAGCACTTATCGGGTGGTGCTCAGACCGGTATTTGCTGTTATGTATGGAAACTTGAATCGAACACAGTGTCACAGTCGAGAAGGGACCTTAAAATAGATCTGATAATAAAGACATTTGATCTATTGACAAGATTTTATGTAAGAGATTAAAGTTTGTGGCATGCTTTTGGTTAGCCTACAAGTTACAGCCAAGTTTTTGAAGGACGAAAATATAATCTTGAGAAGAATACTTAATTTTTAATTTATGACTGGAGATTTTTATTGAACTGGCTCTAGCAGAATCGAGTTATAAGACATATAGTCAAATAAGGGGCCCATAAAAAAAAAATCCATGCTCAAAAATATGGCTAATAAATGCACAGTAATGAGTACTCATTTGGGTGAAATCAATCAAAGTTTACCTGGAATTATATGATTCTTTGGTAATATTTCTAACAAAGTCCATTGCCCGTAATAAAATAAAATAAAAAATCTGGATAGTAGGGTATGGAAACAATTTTCTCGTCGGATAGGATAATGAATTTGAAAGCCACGATAAATCATATTTTGTTTCAATAAACCTATTCTGAGCGAAACTCGATGTAATTTGTATTTTCCGATTTTCAACAATTTACCGTTATATTCAGTAGTTTTTTTTACTGCAAAAGTTTGAAATTGACTTTTTAAAATACAAACTACAGTTAATTTGCAAATGCATAAAACAATTTATCCAATTTCAAAATGTATAAAAATGTCTGAAAAGCGGTGAAAAAAAGTTTCGACTATATTAATTATAAAAAACTATATATATTAATATAATTTTATTATATAACTATATAATTTATAATGAATTTTGGTAATTTTTGGAAGTTTTTCTTTAGGTACACGAATGAAAAATACTTAGGAAATCGAAAAATTATTTTTAGTACCAACTAGAATACATTGCCTAACAGATACTTTTATACTTGATAAGTTTTACTTTGCTTCTTATACTTCAAAAAAATGTATAGATACATAAAAAAATATAACACGTTCAGAATGACATGCTCAGAGTATAAAATAAAAAATAATAATATTTGTAAAATAAAAATAATATTACACTTGATTTTTAGATCTTGTATAATTTCTTTAATATTTAGATGAATGTGTATTAGGAAATTCTGCAATTCAGTGTCACAAAAATGATTTTTGGGTGACTACTTTTTAGTAGACATTTTTTGTGACTTCATTTTTAATTGAGTTAATATTTTTTTTAGTTTGATTTGATCATTATTGTATTAACGATTTACCCAAAGATTCTATGATATTTTATCCAAACGTGCTATCAAAAAAGCGAAATTTATCTAAACGTTCTCCTCCCATAGTGAAGGGCCATCAACAAAAAATCAAACTCAAACTCAGCCAAAACACGTTTAATGAAATTGAGAATTTTATAGGGACCCTACAATAAATAATCTCAATGTGCAAATTAAGACTAAATATTTTTAGATATAGTCACCGATTTATCAAAAGAAGAGATAATTGTTTTATTAATGATATACCTAATTGAAACAAACTAAGGTTCAACTATGAGTAAAGGTTTGAAGAAGTATTTTGAGATATTAAATGATAAACCTCAGTTTTTGATTCAAGACATAAAATTGTTTTGGTCATTTTGGAGATTATGGTAAAAGGTAGTGAGGGAAGGTGGCCGCTGGATTTAAATACTGGGATTTTGGAAGTGCCTATGAAATTTAATGCATTATATTCTTATCGGTAAATTAACTAAACCTCGAAAGAAACGATAATACGAATTTTAGGTTTTCGATCCTATTCTTGTTTTTCAAACAAGGCGTTTTAGTGTGGATTCCGGCGAAGCCAGTTTTTAAACATGCTTTTACTTATAAATGTTTGCTAAATATTAACAAAAGTAGATAATTATTATAACATTTGAAAGTTGATTAGTTACTATAATATCACTTATGATTGAAAACTAAGTATAAAAATATTTTATTTATTTTACAATTAGGTACCTACCTAAAATTGAATCTTAAACAGACTATATGGCTAATAATAATAATAATAATAATAATTCTAAATATCTAATGTACTTCTGACGCATTTTACAATTATTGATTATAAAAATAACTATTTCAATTTGTAATATAAGTACGACTAGTTAGGTGAATAAAAAAATATTCGATTAGTGCTTTCAATACAATTAAAAAACAAGTAATTGATTAGTATTTTAAATGATTTTTTCAGATTCCGAATATTTTCATGAAAATGAGGTTTATATTTTACTGTATTTTATGGTGTTTTATATGGCGGAGTTCTCTAGCCTACAGTTTGAAAAATAAATATTTTGGCTTGGGAGAACCTGACTCACCTATATCATCAAACGATACTAACAATATTTCCGAGGATAAATGGTTTGTACAGCGACTAGATCATTTTAAAATTACTGACAACAGAAATTGGAATCAGGTATTGATTTATTATTTTTATTTACCTTTAAAATTAAAAATTTAATTCAGATTAGTTAAATTCGTGCTCATTGTTTTCAGAGATACCAAGTAAACACGAATTATTATAAAGCGAATGGACCCGTGTTTCTACTGTTAGTTGGGGAAGGTTCAATGACATCCAAATGGATCAAAAATGGAGAGTGGATTGAATATGCTAAAGAATTTAACGCTCTATGCATTCAATTGGAACATCGGTTTTATGGTCAAAGCCAACCTACTGAGTATGAATATGATACAAATGATCAACATTTCAAATCATTACACGTTAATATTTTAAATTTTTTGTTATTTAAATTTCAATGTTATATTAGTGTGAATGTTTGAATATAACTCTGGTAAATGTATGATATACTATCCAAATTTACCCAGTTTTGAACAAAATAGCAATTTGCACAAACCAATCGCGACCGAACTCCCAAACTGATATTACCGTCTAATAGGGAAAATATTTTAATTTATTATTTTGGAAATATTAATTTTAATTTAAAAAAAATAAAAATCATAATGTTGTTATGATTATAATAATAGCTCAATATAACAGTAATTTGAACATGAGTACCTAGTAAAGATCATTATTCAAATTTAAATGTTTTAGAGATATAAGTACTGAAAACTTAGTATACTTAAACAGTGAACAAGCATTAGCTGATGCTGCAAACTTTATTGTCAACATCAAAGCCGAGTACAAAATTCCATCTACAACGAAATGGGTAGCGTTTGGTGGATCCTATGCAGGATCTTTAGTTGCTTGGTTAAGAATGAAATATCCACATCTCATACACGCAGCAGTGTCTTCGAGTGGTCCGTTATTGGCAAAAATAGATTTTAAAGGTAATTTTTAAATAAAAATAGAAATAGAAAATGTAAAATCGAAAAACGTAATTTTCAAAAATTATTAATTTTAAACCATACCTGGCTTTAAACTTTATTGTAATAATTAGTCTATCGAACTAAGTGTATCTATTCGGTTTAGTCAATTATTTAATTTATTCCATCATTATATAATTTTATTTTTATTATTTTCAGAATATTTTGAAGCAATAACAAACGCATTGAGTGTATATAATCCTTATTGCGTGTCTCAAATAAAAAATGCAAATAAAAAAATTAACGATCTTCTTGAAACCAAACGAGGACCAAAAATAATTGAAAAGAAATTCAAGTAATATATATATGAAGAAAACAGTCACAATAGTAGGCACATACTACACACAAACGTATAATTAAAATGTTATTTTATAATGCTTTAGATTGTGCCACTCTCTTGACAAACATAACAAAAATGATATAGCTAATTTGTTCGAAAATTTAGCAGATAATTTTGCGGAAATTGTACAATACAATAAAAATAATAGGTATTACGATAATCCTGAACGATCTTTGGTGACATTAGAATTTTTATGCGATATTATGATGAACACATCAATACCAACATCGGTAATTATTTTTATTTACAAATAGTATATATAATATGTATAGTAGTCAGTGGCGGTTTTGGAGGTGAGGCAAGTGAGGCACCGCGCGCCTCACCTTAAATTTAGACGACGAATATAATATTTCGTATAAATAATAATATATTAATATTGTACGTATTATCATTTATTGAAAGATCTATGCTCTAAAATTTTCAAACAAAAAAATTTAATTGTTTTATCATAATATGCCTATTAAATGAAAATACACGGACGGCATCACCACAGAATATACAAAAGGGAATGTTGATAAAAATTACATGGGTTCTTATGGCCGCCCGAAAAAATGTCGGCCATACTATAAATTCATCAGGGGTACAGGAAATGTAATACCTATTTCCTTGTTTTTAAACATTTTTGGTCACACTGTCTTATAAATATAGCGAGTTTTCATATAATGATAATAATTTCTAGATATGTTTACATTAGATATGCTGATATCCATAGACATTTTATATGTCTATGTTGATATCACAATACTATGCTTCATTATCAGTATGACTAAATACCACACAATAATGGGAATTTCATACACTGTGGAATTTAGAGAATTTAGAAATTATCCAAGATGTCTGCTAGTCCCTGTGAAGGGGGCTAAGAATACCTCCACGGTTTCCTCATGCCTGTCGTAGAAGTCGAATAATTGAGGTTGCGTCAGGTCGACAGCCGGCATAAAAATTGTCAAAAAGTATGAGAAGTATTAAAAAGAATATAGGCGAGATTTCACATCTCGGATGTTCGTGGGGAAAACAAAATTGCGTACTTGGGTGTGGAGATAGCCTAAGGGACCAAGTGACCAGTACCAGCCTGACAGCGGCTGCGGTAGCCGTTCTATCAGTTATATGTGCGGGTCTACCCAACGGCCGTGATGTCGATAGTGTAGGGAAAGCACCAAAGTGTTTTGGGTTAGATTCGCACTTGAGTACGTAGGATAGGTTCAAAGTGCGAGTAGGTACGTGGAATGTAGGAACATTGACAGGTAGGAGTAGGGAGTTAGCAGAAGTTTTGAAGAGGAGGAA